>OX465096.1:19904807-19982307 GCA_949987625.1 Chalcis sispes
GGAATTCAAGATAGAGAGAAAGAGAGAAAGAGAGAAAAAGAGAGAGAGAGAGAGAGAGAGAGAGAGAGAGAGAGAGAGGAGGGAGGGAAGGAGGGAAAGAACGCAGGTGACTCTGCATCGGACTATTTATAGGCTCGTGAGAGGACCGATTTTTCTCTCCGTTTATTCTATTTTATTTCTTTATTTTTTTATTTCTTTTCCATTGCTTTGCTTTATCGAGAATGCGGAAGTCATTGGAAATGCTAGAGAGACGACGCGATCGTTTTGTTACCATGCTAAGGACGAGGACGAGTTTTATCATTATCCAGAAGTCGTTATAGCGATTAAAATGTATAATAATGTTTCTTGTGGTATAAATTATTTATTTGAAAATATGCTTTAATCTACGTCGATATAAATTATTGTAAAATTCGTAACATGTGGCTCATGGTACGTTCAATTTTTATAGAGTAAATTAAAATCTAGTAAAGCTGTTAAGATTAATCTTTTTATAAGGCAAATATTGCTTTATAATCGTATAATTGCTTACACTATTATCGAACAATATTTTTTAATTTGATATAACATTTTCTTAAATTTTATATAAATGTTTAACTATATAAAAAGAAGTACGTCGAAAAATAATTTTCAACTAAAATTACGCAGCTGTTTGCTTATAATAAACTTTAAGATTGTGTCAAATGAAAATAACCAGATAATCATAACGAGTTTTTATTTCGAAAAATGTCGAGAAAAATTTTATAGTTTCCTTTACCGGCTTTCACATCCCTTTAAATGATATGCTATACATGAAACTCGCGAGTCCAATCGACTGCAAAACGAACACCCGGATGCGTGTAGACTATTTATTTTTCCACGGCGCGAATGTTCGACGCTTTTTACTTGTCAAATTTGTTTTCCTTTTTTTATTTTTTACTTTTTGTTATCCGTTATGCATTACATTCGACGAGTTCGTGTTTACATTGCCCGCGATTATAACGAATGTTTACGATCTGTCTGTTATGCAAAAAAAAAAAAAAAAAAAAAAACAGATAAAAGGAAACATTAAACATTTTTTGTAAACGTTGTAGAATAGTTAAATTAATTTTAAAATTGTTACAATCATTGTAACAGAGATTATTTTGTGTGAGTTAGAATTTTTTTTTTTTCAATCCGTCAAAAGTTACAAAACAATAATCAAAACGATTATTTTTGAAAATTAAATCGCTGACATAGTTTACACGAAAAGAATAAATTTAATGAAAACTATGAAAAAATTTGTGTATACGCAATCAAGAAGCAATGAGCAACGGAAAACAATTTTCACCTAAATATCGGCGTAAAACAATAAAAATTTCTCTTCGCTAACTCGTATGTATGTGCATACGCTATAAAAAAGCTGAGGGCGCTTTTTTTCATCGCTGCACACGTCTAGTTGCAAAAACGCGAGAGGATAGAACAATGACGACGAAAAGAAGAAAAAAAAATATCCCCATGAGCAAAGAAAGAAAAAAAAAAGGAAAAAAAAGCCGAGTAACTAACGAAGCGTACGTGTATAAAAAAAAAAACTTAGCCTTCGCAATTTCTGTCTGGTTGCATTTGGCGTTCTCAATGAGAGCGAAAGAACTGGCATTCGTATACACGTGTGTGCGATAGGTTAGGTAGCCATTATAAAGATAAGGTTAGAAAAAGAAAAAAGACACTTTGCATGCATGTATATCGTGTATTTGAGGTCACGGTACGTTGCGTCGTCGGTTAATACACGAAGGTCTTTTCCTCGAACTTTGAACTAATTCGCCATTTTTTTTTTTTTTTTTTTTTCGTTTTTACTCGCCTCCACCTCGTAAATCGTTTCACGGGCGAGTGATTGAAAATAGGTCTGCGCCGTGTAGCGACCACGAGTTTTCGGTTGCTACTTTTTTTTTTTTATTTTTTTATCGCGAGGTCGCACGAAAGAATTAAAATTTTACCATTGGATGCGAAAAAAAATATGAGTGAGCTTGAAGTAAAAAAAGGTACCGTAAGATACGACAGCTTGTAGGTGGTAAGGATTTATTTTTATTTTCATGTATTAACTTTTAGTTATTCAAAACAAGCGACGGGTAATGATAACATTCTGAGAATTTATTAAAAAGTTATACATGTAAACTAAATCTTGACGGTTTTAACGAAAAAAAAGAAGCAAAATAACACATTTACATCGTTCTTTAAATTATTTAAATCGATAAATCCATGACGTAGACAGACGCCAACGATACCAGCGAAACAACAATACGCACACGAACATTATACATTTCTACAAAACCATAAAAGTGCGCGGGCGTTGGAAGCGAGTAAGTGCGTCACGCGACGCGTTCGCTGAGAGTATGTATATATATAAAGCAAGTAAAACTAGTAGGAGGAGGAAGAGGGGGAGAACAACACGCTTTTCATTGATGAAACGTAAACGCAAAAGCAGGAAACGAAAAGATGAGGCGAGAGCGCGTTTTAAACCAACTGAGAAGGCGTCGGTGGGGCGCGCGCGCTCGCTCGCTCGCTCGCTCGTGCACGCACGCGAACTCGTGCACACGGATAAAGCGCGGATATATTTATAATCGTTTGTTAGGCCGGTAACCTCTAATTAATCGCCTTCTTCCGGAAACGCCGAGCGAACCGGCGCGAAATATATCGCGTTGATCGCATAGGCGTGTGGGTTTGAGCGGGATCGGGTGACTCGTTAAATATATATGTATAGTACGTGTAAGCGAGGTTGAGCTTATCTTTTATCACCGCGAAAAATGCATCCTTTGTGCGCTATATAATATACTTATGATTAGTATCTCTTTTTTTTTTTTCGTATGATATTTGGTGGACGGATTCTATTGTTTTGTTTTATACGCTGAGGTATTTTTTTTATAAAGGCAAAAGGGATGTATTGAGAACGGCTTATCAGAAAAAAAAAAATGACGCGCTATTCTTATCGCCTATGAACTTGATAATAAGAGCTCTTTCAAAGACTCGAATTTTGTTTTGTTTGCATTTTATAGAGAAAATCCTTAAAAAAAAAAAAAAATTTTTTTTTTCTCTGCCATTGTTTGACACTAATATATATGCGCGTTTGGTTTAATGCAACCGTTATCTGATTTACGACGGTTTAGGTAAACAAAATTGAAACTTTAAAATATAAATGCTAAATTATTGTAAATAAATTAAGATGGAATACAAAATATAATAGAATCACGTATAATAAGATAAAATCTCATTTGGTCGCGTCTGCCGCTTCCATTAGCAAAATTATTTTATAATTTTAACCCGATGAGTTACACCGGATATATCAAAACTGCTACGCTAACGCAATTAAAAAGTTTAATTGGATGTACGTAGCCCAACAATTTTAAGCGCTAACAATAATTGAATATAGATTATAGTTAACGTTATTTTGAAATCGTAGATAATTAATCACATAGACAAAAATTTAAAGCGCCGGGACGCGGAAAAAATATAATTTGTTCGATATTCTAACCAAATCTAATAACTTTTATATTAATTCATACGTGACTTGCTAAAGTAACAACGAATCATCCGAATAGAAAATTTAACGTAATATAATGATAAAAAAATAACAGTGATGTCGACATTTTTCAAACTTTATCGCATTTATTAATCAAAATCATACCGTCTGTAGAAATCTTTGTAAGCTTCCGTCATTAAAGAGTAATTAACGATCAGCATATTACTTATTTCACACATGTATTTTCACATTTTTTTACAGCAGTTTATCTAATACATACTTTCGAAGTAATATAGATATTTTCAAAATATGAAAATTTTCATTTTCATTTTATTATTATATAGCACCGATAATTTGATGAATAATTAATAAAAAATAAAAGAAAAACATCTTTCGAATTAAAATTTACTTATACTTTTGCCTTCTGCCATTGTACTATTTCTAGTAAATAACGAATCGATTATATCACAAAACAAATAACGTTCGCACAAAAGCTTCACGTTGAAGTAAACGAAAACAATGCGAATAAATTTTTTCAAACGCTGAGGTTAAGTTTCTCGCCTTCCTCGGTAAGCACCTCTTTCACTATCTGCCTTTATTTTTCGACAATCATCTACATGTACATACATACACTCACGTGAAGACAGACAGTTGTGTGTACCGGCGGCCGTTTAATGCTCTTCGTTAAGGATACGAGGGTGCATATGGCCGTCGCGTGAGCCAATTAGCGCGGTTCTCTCCCTCTCTCTTCTTTGGTTAATGAGACTCTGATTTTATTGTGGGTAGGTAAGAGAAAAAGTTAGAAGACTTTTACTGCAATGGTCGCATTGGTTTTGCTCTTTTTCTTTCTTTTTTCATTATAATTTTTCTCGCGAGAACGTATTTTTGTCGCCGTTGTGTTTCGTCTAACGAAAAAAATTTTTTTTGTTTCGAGGATTAAATTAATGTTACTTCGGTTTTAATTAGCTCTTCGATAATTATAAATTTTAAATAATGAAAATTGTGAAATTATATTAGGGAGTTACGTTGATGTTTTAAAGCGGACTTTGATGACCTTTTGTTAAAATATATATTATAAATACCTCGCATTAGAGTTTAACAAATTTTAGGGCTTCTATACCGCAGTTTATAGTTTCTAACAATAGCAATTCAGAATACGTCACAATTGAAAGTTTTCCAACGAATGTTTAGTTTTGAAAGTTTCTATGTAACAGATGAATTATTAAAAATTTTCACGCCGAAATTTAATTGTTGCTTTAATCGATAAAGTTTTTGTAAAATAGTTAAAAATATATAAATTTTTGATAGTATAGAATAAAATTTATATTAAAATTTAAAAAAAATTAGCATATTAGGTAAATATAATAACAAAAGAAATTTATTATTTCTGTATAAAATTTACGACGAAACTTGTAAAAAAAAAAGTCCATCGTTAATCGAGAAAAAAAAACGGAGGAAAAGGACACGCGCGTTCGTCGATATCGCTATCTAAAATTTATTTGCATAAATAAAAAGAAGAATTAGGAGAGGTGAGCCGAGCGTTCGAATAAGTGTATCGTCATCGACTCCTTCGGCAACTAATGATGCACTTGGTGCGCTCAATGGAATAACTCGATTATCGCGACGAGCGCGAGAGAGATGCTACATACACTCGTCGTATACGTGTAAAAATCGTACAATTACGGAGGTCAAATGGCCGACTTTGCGCCGCCATTATTTTTAAACCATGCCGGTGCGACACGCTGTTTATCTCTCCATGTTTAAACATATGTACGCGCGCGTCGTCACGGTGGTTTGAAAAAATGTCGCAACGATTTATTCCGCCTTGACGGCTGGAAAAACGTGCCCGTTTTGTTTTAAGATCGACCGTTGTCATTGGCATTATTACTATTTTTTTTTCCGTCGTATTCAATAGCGAATTCGTTGTACGATCTAAAATAAAGTGGTTTTTTTTTTTTATTTTTTTTTTTATTTTACATTCTGAAAAAAAAAGAACATATTATTTGAATTGTATGGAAATTATGGAATTAAACTTTATTCTCAATAATTATTTTTTAAAATTTGCTGCATTGTGTTAAAAATGAACTCAAACGACCATTCAACGTACACTTTGAATAGAATAAACTCAATGCATTAACTTGCATTATCTCTATTTTCGTAATCACATTATATCAATAAAACAACTTTTACTCGAAAAATTTAAAAGCGCAATAACGACGAGCAATAATTTTGCTATATCGTTAAATTAAATTAATACAACAATCGCAAGTATTTAATTCGTACAAGGAAAGGTATACACCGGCAAAGCCAGGCGTTTCCGATCGTACGTGCATTGCAAGGGGGGCAAGTTGTTTTTTAAACATTACATTTTACACACAAAAAAAAAAAAGTCGAACCTCGAAGATTAGTCGCGCTTCGGCGCTGTCATACTTTTGTTATAAAAAAAAAGCAAGATATAGTCGCGTATAACTCGCGGCCCGTACACGTATATATACGATTGTTTTCCTCGAAGAGCCGCATCGTCGGTGTCCTGACGTCATTCGCTATCTCGCAGTCGCAGCCTTTATGCTCGAACGTATCGCCTCTGAATTGCGGGAAAGCTCAAGATAAGCGGATGGATGAATGTTTGCTCGCGAATGTTAATTTATGCAGAATGTTATGTCGGTGTGGGTATATTTTGTACGTGTATGTGTGTATGTTGGGAATATTCGTATATTGTTTTAAGAGGGAGTTGAGGAAATTATGAGACTTTGATGAATAATTTTATTATAGAGACGAAGGTTAAAGGAATGTTAAAGTACTTACGAGGTGCCGTTGACGTTTTTATGAAAATTTAAATTTTAACGCGTTGATAAGAGCTTTTTTATGTACCTTTTATGAATATTCAGATGAAGAATAAGTTCAGTTTTGCCTTATGATAATATTGAAATAAAATGTAATAACGAAAAAAATAAGCGCAGTTAAAATACAGGTTCTTTTTGGTGAAAATAAACTTTGAGATAAAATAAATTAGAAAATTTAGAGATAATTTTATTTGAGTGATAATTTAATATAAAATATGATTCATAATTGTTCTCTCAATTTTCTATCACAAAATTCAATGAGAATAAATAAAAATATTTAAATAGATTAACAAATGCATTCACGTCTTTAATATTAGCACAAACATGAATTTCAAAATATAATAAAATATGAATTTTATTCATGTGCCAAAATTATTTCAATAATTTTTGTTTTACTATCAAAATATTAAATTAAACAAATATAATTAAAAAATAGAAGCAGTTATTTTAAATGTCAATGTTAAATTAATGAGTATAATGATAAATTGTTTAATGTTATTCAATATATCTAGGTATTATGCTTATAAATATTGTAATTAATTATAATTAAAAAAGATTACGGCAACTTCTTAGAATTATTTTTTTAAATAAAATCAAGTTTTCTTAAGATTCGTGAAAAATTTTTTAATATGAAATGAATAATGATGAAATAAAAACCTGATAATTAACAAACTTATTGAAAAACGCCTTTTTTAATAGAAATCATTTTTAATAAATTTAATGTCTGCCTACATGAAAAATTTTATTTTTAATGCATTATTTATACTAAATAATTTTAGTTTAATCATTAAACACTAACATCTGTGTAACTCACCAAAAATAAATTAGAACACGATTAAAAAATATTTTAAAATTAAATAATATAATTTCACTTATGCGAGTTAGAAATATCTGTGATTTAACAAGTTCGCAAATTTGTTTTTAAATATACAAATATAAATTTATATTACGATACTATATTATTGTCAGTAAAAATAATATAAAATTTTCATCCACTTATTCAACCTATTTTAATTTGAACACGATTCTCATGCAGTGAGACCGTCTTAATTAAAATGTTTCTGGTCAGACAAGCTGCTCCAACACTGCGACGACGCGTACGCAAATATACGTAGATACGTGCACACACAGGACAAACAGACACACACATACATAGGTAAATGCACACGTACAGTTGCGAGATAAGAATACACGTCTTCCAAGGTTTCGCGTCAAGTATAAGAGGCCAGCAGCAGTGACACAGCAGCGACAGCAGGAGTGGAAGCCTTCGAAGGGCGTCGTCGATCGGTCGATTCTTCGTCTCCTTTTCACACAACACACATACAGTAACAGACAATGCACGCACACACGTACTCCGACGAACGAGCACAAAGTGTGCGAAAGAGCAAGAGAAAGAGAGAGAGAGAGGCACACACAGACGAATACTTAGTTTACCGGCCGCGAATTTGCGCTCACACAGAGCGTGTTCCCCGAGGTCGGAATCGGAATCCACGCACCGGGTCGCGAGAGAGTAAGAGAGAGAGAGAGAGAGAGAGAGTGCGCAATCGCCGAGCGCGATGCCGGCACGAGAAGCGTGTGCAACGCGTGTGTGTAGTGCGCCGCTGCCGCTGCCGCTGCTGCCGCCGCCGCGTACCGGCCGCTCAAACGCTGCGTTCCACGCTTACGTGCGCCTCCTCTTTCTCCTTCTCTCTTTGTATAACGTTGCGTCAATGTGTGTGCTTCACTCTCTGCATGTATGTTCAGCGAGAGAAAGAGAAAGAGAGGGTGTATACGTAGGCAAGGATCGATAAGGGACGGAACGACTCCATTTTACCCTCTCCCGTGCAGGCTGTCACCCGCCTACACCTTTCTTCAACTGTTACCCCCTCTTCTGTATGCCTCGAGTTGAGGTTATGTTTCCCTCGGGTTTGTTGGTTAGATTGAAATTTTTGCTTTAATTTTAACTAACGTTAAAACGGACAAGAGTTGCTAAAGAGGAATAAATCATTGATCGTGATTCAATCAAAATTATAAGATCCGTGTATTACATAAAAGAAATATTTCTGAATAAGCAAACTAAAACGTCAATAAGTTATCGGTATAGCTAAGTTGGTTTTTTTAATTAAACATGAAATAACACATATTAATTAAATAGTAAATAATTTAATATGAAATGTAACTATAAATTTATAAATTTTGGACTAAATTTTATTTTTATAAATGTTCAAATTTGTTGATGATAATAAATGAAATTGAAAGCAATTAATATCAAATAATTATTAAAATTTAAACATTTTTTGTTTAAATTTACGTATTTTCATAATTAAATTCAAGTGGATTTGCATTATCACAAGCTTCATTAACTTTGCGAAAGTAAACCTTACTATGCACACTCGAGTGACTTGCATTTTGAGGTTATGACTCTTAATAATTAATCTTCATTTACAAGCAATGAGAATTTAGTTTTTATATTAATTTTAGTTATTAAAAATGATAAAACAAATTTCTCTTAAAAAATTTTCATAAAAAGAACGTAATATCGTATAATAAATTTGGTTTTTCAAAAATGGTTTTACATAACCTTTATTTCATTGTATTTTTTATTAAAATTTTGATTTAAAAAAAATTCTACTTTACAATTTCATCTAGAAATGCATTTCTAAAAATAAATTCTCTTGTTCTAAAATTGCTATTTAGAAAAAGAAACGACAATGCGATTCAAAGTCTAACTTTGCTCCAAATTTTAATTTAAAAGCATTTTCATTTGCGCGACCAACACGAGTCTCTTTAACTTAGCGCAAATTGTCTTTCCATTGATTTTACCATTGTCAATTGCCTTTTTAGCTGACCGAATACTTATTCCAATTTTTCATAATGTCATTCAAACTTTTAAATCGAGATTTAGTAAATTATTTGAAACGGTATAACGAAATTGGATTTGCCAGTCATCCATCTGACACTCAACATTTTAATAAACATGAAAATTTAATATGTTAATTAAATTTTGAATAGACATGAAAATTTTAAATTTAAACAAAAATTGTTAGTATAACTATCATAAATTTTGTAATATTTTTATTGTATGAATTTCTAAAGAAGATTACATATTTTTTTCTTTTATTTAATAAAAAAATTTGTATAAAATTTGTAATAGATTGTTAGTATATTATTAAATATTATTACAGCTCATTATTACAAATTATATTAAACAAAATTAAAATATGTTAAACAGTTATTTTTTACAAAGATAACACGAAATCTAATATAATACAAAAAAATTATTTTTGAAAGCTTGTCAAAATTCTTTAAATCTGGTAAAATTTTATTTTTGCAATTTTTTTTCTATAAACATAATATTACAAATGTAATAAGAAGAATAATAAACTAGATGATATAAATGTTAATTAAACGAATCTCTCGAATAACCCACTTACTCTTGAAAAGAACTTACTTGTAAAAGGATTAATTTGAAAAAAATTGGTAAAACAAAACGAACCGTAGTGAACGAATTTTTTAAATATTTTTTCATAAAATTAAAATCTATCTACGATAAATCTACGTTTTGAAACAGAGCACGAAAAGAAAAATAATACATTAGAAGCAGAAAATGTTCTATATCGTAAAAGAAAATAATAGCAAGAAACGACGAAAAAGGCAACCAGGAAAAATCGAAGGAAGAAGCAAAGACAACTGCAACTACGTCGAAATAGAAGCCGCCCAACCGGCAGCAGCCGCACGTGAACGCTCTCCGCGTGTTTCCGCGATGGGCAACCAGATGGTGCTCGCGATCAGTTCGGTATAAAAAAAAAAAAAAAAAAAAAAAAAAAAAAAAAAAAAAAAAAAAAAAATCGTCTTTATTTTTTCCTGTATTTCTTTTACTTTTTCACGCATACTACTTCATCGAGTAACTAGGAGATAAACCGTTGAATTATTTTTCCTTGTGCTTCCCGCTCGGTCGAGTGACGCCAAATGGCGGAGGGAAACCCGGCGCGACGAGACTCGATCCTCCCCGCATAAGTCTGTGTGTGTATATGCGCGTGTGCACACGGCAGTGGGAATACGTACGCCTTCGCGAGAATTTCGCGCAAAGTGTACACGAGAGCGCTGCAAGTACGAAGGAGAGAGAGAAAGCCAAATGGCCGGAGCATGCGCCGAGGCAACGAACGCTCCAACCTCGAATTCGCATTGCACGTCCATGGACCCCGAGAAACTCTCCCACACATACACAGACATACATACGTACGCATACGCGAATTCACGCACGCACACTGAAAAATCTATACGCAGTTTTCCGCACGCGCTAACGCTCGATACGTGCGTCGCGTAATGGACACAATTGAACGAAGCGGCGCAAGTAGACACAATGTTTAAAAAAGAAGATTCATAGGTGGATAAATGGAGGCTCAAATGAGAAATGGAGAGTAGCAGCAGCAGCGGGAGAAAGAAGAGACTGGGTGGGGCAGCAGACGCCCCGCGGCAAACTGTCAAACTACGCCGGTTCGGCGAATCTGTCCCTGGCCATTGGACGCCCCCATGATTCTACACACGCACGCAGTGCTACTGCTTATCGCTGTTGCAATTTTTACGAACTACACGCAAAAAACAAATAAATAAAACTCGAAAAAAAAGTATGAAAATCCGTAAACCGATCGTACTACAAAATTCCCCATAAAAAGTTGTTCACTCTTCAAACTCACGAACACATCCTTTCCTTCTGGTTTTCACATACTTTGCGATCCTAAGTTGGCAACGATAACGATACCGGCTGCGTCAGATAACGCGTCGTATACATGCACGCGCGTACGTACGTGTACGTGTGGAGTCTCTCGCAAGCGTAGATACCGTGCACGGCGACAGGTTATGCACAGTGCGCTAGGCCTTAAATAGCTGCACCAAGGCTATTGTACGAGCGGCCTCGCTTGTCGTACGCCGTATTAACGCGGGCCGGTTTATAAAGAATGACGTGTATGCGGTACTCACCATCATTTTGTAATTGAGCTTCCTCGGCGCGGCCACGTTCTCCATTCTCACGGACATCCTAGCGGCGTGCTCGTGTCACACGCACTGCACAGGCGGCCAAGTCGGGCCGCAAGCGCGCGAGAGATAGACAGACAGAGAGAGATAGAGAGAGATGAAGAGAGAACGTCTTTCTCTCTCTATAGAGGGAGCGTGCGCGCTCCGCCGAGCACACGTACGTGGCTACGTATATATATATATATAAATATATATATATATGTATATGGCGCGCTTACGTGTGTGTGTGTGTGTGTGTGTGTGTGGTATGAGTATATGTGTACGTATACCGCTACTACCTTCGCCTATGTAGTGTCGTTGTGAGTGTGTACCGGTGAGTGTGTAAATGTGCGAAGGAGATCGCGATATACGTGGATGTAGATGTATATGATACGTGTGTGTATGCGAAGAAGAAGAAATTGGCCGCTCGGCGGCGACAGCAGCACTAGCTTCTCTCTCTCTTTTTCTTTCTACTGTCTCTCTTTAACTCCTGCGATTTCTCTCTTCTCTTTCTCTACCTCTTCCTTGGTAGTTTTTTCTTGCTGCCGTATCTCTATCTCTGTCTGAGACTCCGTTTTCACTGCTGTGATTCTCGGCGCTCGCACTGCGGATTTTTCCGAACGAGGATGTGCAGCGCACCGTGCGTCTTCACCGTGGCGCTGCTGGTTAGCGCGCACACGGCCACTCCGCCGACCGACGAAGACGACGAATGTCAACTTCGAAGTTCTCTTTGGATAAAAAGAGGGGAAAAGAAATAAGATTTATGAAAAAGAAAAACAAAATTATAAGAACGAGTTAGACGAGATGCGGTATGGCTCGTTATGTATAAGGATATATAAAGAGAACGGGCGGTCGGTCAAGGTAGAGGACACGGTCACTTCGCCGAAGCCGGGATGATAGAAGGTAGAAAAATCTAACGGATTATGCTTTAGGGAGCGAAGAAAAAATGAAAATTTAAAGTAAAATAATAAAAGAAAAAGTATATAAATAATTTTAGGTATAGTTAGTCGGTAAATGCATTTCTTGTACACCTCTCTTTCTCTCTTGCACTCGCGTTTACACACTTTTTTTATGCAGCTGTTCTCTTTTTCTCTTTTGCACGTTTGATCACAATTATAATTTACAATTTACTTTCTTTTTTTAAATACTGCTCGCCCTTTTGCTTTTAGTCGTTACAATTCGATCGACTGCCACAATTTGAAACACTCGCTGTCTCTCTCTCTCTCTCTCTCTCTTAGCCGGTCCGGCGTGATGGCACATCTGCACCATCACCTTGACTTCTCGCACTTTCTTCTCGTGTAGGTGTCGATGAAGAAAAGGAATTACGAAACTACGCGAGTGATTGCACAGATCTCGCGGAGGCGCCCGAGCGCACGAAGTAGAAGCAGCTTATGAGCGAGCGAGAGAGGGAGAGAGAGAGAGCAATGGCTTTTAAGGGTGTGTCGTCGTCGGCTGGCGCGCTATAGGGACATATTGTGTATGTTTGTGTGTGAACGTGCGATTTAGTACACTTCTTTGCACTTCGAACTCACTTTGACGTTTTAAATTTTTACACAAAAGCTGCATTTAGAAAAATAATGTAATTCATCTAGAAAGCTCCAAAGTATATGTACTTAATAGAAGCCGATTCCTAAATTTCGTTTATCTCTCTCGCTCGCATGCTACACCAATGTCCGAGTGCGCTCTCACCGCGCCACCCTCCTTCTTCGTCTTCTCTCTTGCATCAAGAAAGAAGAGAGAAGACGAAAGGAAGAGGGGAAAAGACGATGGAGGATCGAAAATCTGGATTTCGTTAAAAGAATTACTTTAACAATTAATATAAGTAAGCTGATTTATACACTTTTTTATAAATTAACTGCCCTTTTTTCACTTGAAACTAATTTAAATATAGTACGATGTACAGACACACTTTTATAGATCAAAAACACCACTTTTTTTACCGATTGTTCGACGCAAACGGTTTTCTTTTTTTGTATAAACACTGCTATACGGTGAATAGTAAGAACGGAGAAGAGAGAAAGAGAGAACGCCAAAAAGGGAGAGAGAGAGAGAGAGAGAGAGAGGAAAGTAACGCCGCCGCCCGGGCAAAAAAGAAGAGACAGAGAGAGAGGGGAAAGGATAGATCTTGGGAGCGTAGTAACCTACCGAATCCCGTGAATTTTGACAGCGTACATCAGGCGTCAAGCACACGCGAGTACCGTCAGACGAGTTACGATGATCTTCCTGTGGAGACTCGGATCCCAGGTCGATCGTTGTTGAGGGAGAGAGAAAGGAAAAAATGTGTATTGCCGAAAGGTAAAGCAGATAGACACCCGCGCGCGGCGTCTCCACTACACTCTCGAGGCGGAGGCACACGCGAAGTGAAAGAGAGACGGCGAAGCGAGCCGCCGAAGGGGGAGCGATAGAGACCGTGAGAGGGGAGAGAGAGGGGAAGATTAGGAGGGGAGGGAAGGAAAGACAAGAGGGGGAGAGAAACCGAACGAAGGGAGCCGACGACGGCAACGACGACACGGCTCTCCGGCGCTCTCCTCGGCTCGCACGTTACGAAAATAGAGGTTGTTCCGCCCGTAGACAAGACTGAATGAAACAGGAAACATTTTATCAAAGGAAAATTATCAAATATTGAGCCATTACCACTGCTATTACTGTTAAATTTACCAATTTTTTGTGCGAATGCGCGCCGTGTTTATCCTGTAAAGCTTATGACACTACTACTACTACCACTACTGTTTGCTGTTGCTACCACTACTACAAGTGCTAGCGGCGCAGCCGTCAGAAATAAGTGCAGTAGTCAGAAATAAGCGCAGTGGTCAGAAATAAGCGGGAGGGAAAAAGACAGAGCGTATAGAAAGTCAGCCGACCATCTTATGGCGGAGGGGAAAACAAGCCGGAGAAATACGTCGCTTGGCGGCGCCACCGTCCGATAACACTCATGCACGCTACAAAGAAACCGTCTCTTAGGGATAGATTTATACACGCAGCAGTTCTCTTGGTGGAAAAGAGAAAGAAGAGAACGAGAAAAATTGAAGGAGATAGAGAGAGAAAGGTGCACGCAACAGCCGCACCTGTCCATGCGCCGCGCAGCTTACGCACTGTGTCTCTGCGCATACGATGCATGCACACGAAAGAAGGATGTGCACCTTCTGTGTGTCCTGCGTAAGAGGGGAGAGAAATGAAGTCCCTAACACGCTCAACAAGATTATAGGTGATTTAAATTTTTACGGTTTTACGATCACTTATTAATCATCGAGAGGTACGAGAAGTTTAAAAGACTCTTTTACAACAATCTAGTATAGCGTTCGTTTTCTGCGAAATGTTCGAAGTTTAAATTTTGTACGTTGGAAGGTTTTTAAACGAGTGTAGTAGCGTAGTAGGGTCACGAAAAGAAGGAGAAAAAGATAGAAGTCGAACAGTTATCTGAGAGGGATGTCGTGTACATGTTAATTTAGTTATAAATGTAAAATTTGGATTGATTAATGCAGTTTTAATATCTTTCTCAATTATAATTTATCGAAACTGGTAGCAAAAGAAACGAAAGAATGCGTGGGAGAAATACTTGGTAAGTTAGAGAAAGAAAGAGAGAGAGAGTCAAGCTTATCGGCACATCACTGCTGAGATGGCGGCACTGTCGATCGGCAAAATGCCAAACGCATGCAGACGAGAAGTAAGTAGAAAACTGGATTATTACTCGTTTCCACTTTAATTCTCACAATGCCGATGGCCTTGTGATTTTTCGACACTGCACGTGACAGTTGACATTTAACTTTGTTATTTATAATATCTAAATAAGTAAAATCGATTTTAAAATTTTACTTCTTTCAGTAGGAAACGTTAAAAAAAATTTTTTTATGAATAAAATAACTTGTTTGTTTAGAGTGGAATTTAGACGAAGCGCAGCAATTATAATTAGAAATTATATAATAATACATTTTCATTAATTTATACATATGTCAAAATGATTTACTTAATAAAACTCAAAAAGTTAAACAGTATTAATTTTTATCGCTATAGAGTAAATTATTTAAAATATTTTCTTTATATTTTATCTTGAAATGCAACTATTTTTATAAGAATGCATTAAATATATAAAATGCCGTTGAATATCGATTTTAAAAATCTGTGCATTTTTTTCCTACATTTTTTAATAGAATATTTAATTTTAAGCATCAACAAAAATTTTTAAAAATAAAATAAAACAAATTAAGATAGAATTACTCGCATAACAATAAAAAAATTTCTTTGGCTGCATCAAGTCTCAGTTAGTGAAAAAGCCGCAAAATTTGAGATGCACGCTGGCGCTCTCGCGTGGCTCGAAATTTTTCGAGGTTAGGACGTTGGCAATGTTGCTGTCGTTCACGAGTTCAGTGACGTAGTCACACGGGGTTCGCGTGCGATTGATGCCCCCTACGTTCTCTCTCTCTCTTGCTCTCACTGCTCACTTTCTGGTTTCCTTTTTTATTCCTCATTCTCTTCTTCGTGATTTTTTTATACACATGTATCTGCCGCAGAATACTTATAATAGATATGCAAAATTGCGGTAATAACGGAAATCTCGTTTACCAACAAATTTTCGTCATAATTTTCCCAGAGTTCTTCGGCATAGCCGATGACACCCTAGTCAAAACGAGGCACGGGCTAGCGTAGCCCGGTTCTCGGTGCACGCCTACGCGTTTTGCACGCTTTCGGGGGGTACGATGGAGCGGAAGAAACGGCAAGAGAAAGAGATAAAACTCGCGCGGACGATAAGGAGTCGATCGATTTCTAGTGAGCTGTTTTGAGGAAGGTCATTGCGCTCAACGGCGCGCTCCTTCTTACCGCCCACTCTCGTCCGACCCGACCAATTTCTCTTTTTGTCTTTTTGCTTGATTATTTAAAGTGCCGCTTTTAGTTAGGGATTGCGATTTTCGAGAGCAGATATTGCGCGGGGGAAGAGAAGATTTCGTTTATAGAACTCATCAATAACGTGTTTTAAAGTAATGAGTCTTCATTATAATGTACAGTGAAACTTATTTCAACTGTATATAATCGAAATGAAAGCAATTTATATAATTACATAATTATGCAGTGATAAATAAATAGATGAAAAGCAGTTTATTTCGTCGATATTGTATAATATTGGTTATTTTCACGTTACACTACTATAAAGAAAAAAAAAAAAAAAACAAATTGAGGATAATAATAATACCGTTCCATGATTAAAATTGCAAAATTTATAGATACATTATTGATTTAATACTGTCAGTCAAAATTCGTGCAGTGATAAATGTATAAAAAATATAAATTTTAATTATTTTTTTTATTTATAAATAAATACTTTTCTATTGTAATCCATTCAAAAATTAATTTAATCAGTAGCCAATGATATATTAGCACTTCTTATGCTTTAGAAAAAATATAAAATCTACATTTAAAAAAAAAAAGTATTTTAACTGGATTACTTTAATCAAATATAGATTAATAAATTAATTATTATTTTAATTTCATAATAGTAACGAAATGTATAAGTTGCTATTTAATAAAGCCTTAAAGATTGTTCAATTTTTTCTAGTAAAATTTTTATTAAAAATACAACCAAAAATATGTCAGTTATCATAATTAAAATAAGAAATATTAAATTTTTATTGTACTTACGTAATGGAATATGACGTTATAGGAGTTTTTAATGATGCATTATTCTTTATTTACTCACCTGTAACAAAAGACATTATTTCAATTAAAGCTTCGTTCAAATAGGACAATTTTAAACAACATTAATTAATGATTCAGTTTCTTTGTCGAAAATAATATTCAACGCTACATTTAATTTATAATGAAGAAAAATAATAAAGGTATGATAAAAACAATATGCAACAGAAAACTTATCTAATTTTTAAGCTCTATTTTCTTCCCGGTAGCAAAATTAATCGTATCAAGATAAACATTAATATCAATTCAATACTCATTTTTAAGAATAATGAAAATACAGTACAATATACTTCATAATGAAAGTAAGAAAACATTTATTCCTCTGAGAATTAATATCAGGACTCATCTTTAATTTATGTTTTAGACTATTTGGACACGAGCGCTTAATTTTTCCATCCAGTTACTCCAAAACACGCAAGAAAGAAAAAAAAAAGGAGAAACGAAACAGGCGCGAGAGACAAGATTGAAAGGTTCCTAAATTTGTACGTAAATATATATATATATATATATATATATATAAATTCGGGGAGAAGAAAAATGGTATAGTGACCCGCGAACGGAGCGCGATGAAGTTGAACGCACGATCGAGCGAAGAAAAAATTCCCCGAGACAGACGGAGACAAGGTCGCGAACTGCGAATTGAGATTCGGCGTGTATAATACCGACTTCAAGATATTCTGATACACGGGGGGTTGGAGAATTTAATATTTTTTTTTTTTTTTTTTTTTTTTTTTTCACTAACAGATTGAAATTAGAATTATTGAGATTTTTATTTTATACGTGCAGAAAATTTATTTGCCAAAGGGTCAATATTTTATATTCAATTAAATTTTTCGATCACTTAATTTTTACTTTTAATTCTGATCTCATTCGAGCACATCTTTTAATTTTATTTTTGATTAAAATAAAACATTTTAAAATTTAGTCAATTAAAAAAAAAAAAAAAATTTTTTTTTCTTCTATAAACAAACTTTATGCGGGGATAAATTCACAGAAAATAGAGTAAAAATACAGTTTGATGGAAATACCAAAAATTATTTTGAATTCGCATTTTTACTCCATTTTAAAAGAAAATCGAAAAACACAAAAAAAATCTAATTTTCTATTAAATTCAAAAAAACGAACGCAGTACAGAGGACTAAAAAAAAAGTCCATTAAACCCTTGAAAAAAAAAAATAAATATATATATATATATACATAACAGACAAGATACACAAATGTGAGCATATAGCCGTAGTCACAGACACAAACCATTCGGTTGACAATCCGAGTTGGAAAATTCGCCGGTCGCAAATTAAAAATTCCAAATTCCAGGCCCATTAACTCGAAACTTCCGGGAACCAACAGTGATTTTTTTTTTTTTTTTTTCTTCTTTTTTTTAGAAGCGGATAGACGAATCCGCCCTCGGGTATTTTCCATTCTAGGACTCTCGAGCTGGCCGAGCACCGAAAAACTCGGCAATTCGTCTCTCTCTCTCTCTCTTTTTCTCTCTCCCTCTCTCGACTTGTCTCCGTACTCGAAATCTCTCATTATTTGTATATTTCTGACTTGCTTGCGTCACTCTTTAACTTAGCGTTGAACATCTCGCTTTTACTTTGCAAAATGAATAATTTTTTTGTCAGCGTGTTCTTTTTTTTTAGTTTTGATTTTTGTCGTGAATTAAATGAATTTTAAGTCTATTTTGGGTATGCAGCTACCTTTTTTTGAGCTTCTTTCTTTTCTTCCGCGATCTTACAATGACATTTTAGAGTACTATTATAAATTGCAAGAAAGCTGTTCATTATGCAGAAAAAAATTTTAATGATTAAAAGCTTTTAAAAAATTAATCGAAAATATATCCTTGCATAAAGTCGGTAAAAATTTGTAAATATTTGATG
This sequence comes from Chalcis sispes, assembly GCA_949987625.1. Taxonomy (NCBI): domain Eukaryota; kingdom Metazoa; phylum Arthropoda; class Insecta; order Hymenoptera; family Chalcididae; genus Chalcis; species Chalcis sispes. Next base: position 19,923,674 of record OX465096.1, read on the forward strand.
ATTTTTAAGTTGAAAACTCTTTGTATACGAAAAAAAAAAAACAAATAAGCAACTTGTATGAACATATCATTTCCGTACATATTTAGTTTAATAGAATAGCAAGCAACACTGTGACTAAGATAAGCAAGTACAAAAATCACAAAGAAGCAAGGAGATTAAAGCGATGTGCAACCTCGGCCTTTTACACGATGACTAATCTCGTAAAACTTCAAAACCACGATGACTCACATCGGTAGCACAAAGAACTTTCTTTTCTTGTACATGTACACCACACACACACATATATATATACGTATAGGTATATATGTGCGTTCGTTCTTTTTTTTTTCACTGCGAGAAAATTCTTTTAATCATAAACAAAACCGCATGACACACTAAACGCATGTACGTCAAAATCTTATCTGATTGCCGAAATTCGATATGGATACGTATTTGAGCGAAAAGTGGTTTAAAGATTGGTCCGCGTCATTAAATCTCATTGTAAAATATTTTATAATTATATTAGTTTACTTGAAATAACTCATTGGGGAGGTTATTATTTTGTCGCGATTACGATGATTCATAAAATTGTTTGCGCGTTTGTTTAAAATGCCGTTTTACTTTTAAACTTAAACAATATGATTTCTATAGACAATAAAAAGACTTTCTATTTAAAGATATGCACACGTAATTACCGAAGGTTAATCATATACGTCATCGATTAATATCGCAGATTAAAATTATTGCTTATATGCTTTCATTATTTATTATTGTTTTGTGTAATTGATGTCTTTAATGGGGGGTGTACATTTTATTATCCAAATATTTTCGCATGAAACCTTATAATTAATTATGGATCACATATTATTAAATACGTAATAAGCGCATGAAACGTGATCGCAATTTTCTTTCTTAAAATAAACATAAAAAATTTATTATAAACGACAATCTTTTGAGACAAATAATCAAGTATTTCAAATTATGTAAAATTTGTAATACAAAATATAATTTAAAAACTTTTATTCTTACTGGAATAAAAATATGTAAATTAAGAAAATTAAAGTTTAGTTTGTAACAAGTTTTAACAATTAAAATTTAAAAAAGGAAAGAATATTATGCTTTTAAACGGTGAAATTAAAAATTTTCAATGTATACAGTTTGCAAAAGAATGACTAAAATTTAACTAATTATCAAATTTAAAATTGAATTCTTTGAATGCTTAAATTTTATTAGTATTTCTTCGAAATTAAGTATTTTTTTGTTGAAATTTCTAAGTTTTATTTAGTTTTCTTTTGTTGTAAAAAAAAAAAAAAAAAAAAAAAAATAATATAAATAAAAATAGAAAAAATTGTATGTAACCGCAAAGAAGTATTTCATGATCCATACTTCTGCATCGTTTTTACAATAATTATTATGATAATTGATTAAAAAAATCATTATTCATCACATGATTTGTTATTTCATTATTTCAAATTAGAAAAGGCTTTGTAATAATTTAATCGCTTATTTTATTGAATGAATCATTGTTATTACATTGATAATTTCATTTTCTTACGTCGGATTGCTAATATTTGAAAAATCCTTATCTTTATTTTCTAAAGCTTCGTCGATTCTTTTAGTTTTCCTGATAATTTTCAAAAACATTTACCATTCAAAACACTTTGTAGTCAATGAATCATTGAAAATAGATGACTCGTATAAAAAAAATATTTTATCCAAATATATAATTCGATAGCTCAATATGAGCGACGTATTAACGAATTATCAAGGTCAAATAGGTCTCATAGATTTTTAAAAACGCGAGCAGATTTTGACACGATCATTTGATCGTAATACATTTCTCGTGTATTCCACCCACGACACGCAAGCACGAGAGACAACAAAAATAAATAAAAAAAATAAAAAAAAAAAAAAAAAAAAAAAAGAAAGAAAAAATGTGGCGGCGTTTTGTTTTGACCGATACGAAGCGATTCTCTTCTCGGTTTTTCTCGCGTGTCTCGCTCAGCCGTAGATGGGGTCAAGGCCGTTGGCCCCTACACGTCGTCGTCGTCGTCGTCGTAGTAGTTCGATCGTTCGTTCTTGCGCACCTTTTCTTCGTCGATCGACGTCCACGGAAACACACGCAGCCTTACGCGTTTATTCGCGTGACATCGAGTTATCTTTATTTTTTTTTTCTCTTTTGTACCACTTTGTCGAGTCAACGCTTGTTTATGTATGTACATATAATGCATACACGAACGAGTTGTGTACCAAGACTCTAACCTCTTTTCGAATTTTCTCCAAGATACGGATTAGCGATTCGTACGTGATACAAAGCATCATGAAGAATATATATATATATGTATACTAGTATGTATATATACGAGTTCTCGCGCTATACCCTTCCCGGGGTCTAAGGAGAAAGAGGTCGTACAGTTTTAAACGTGCGATAGATTTTGAACTTCATTTAGCGAACGAGAAAGTGCGGAATTTTAATGATAGAGTTAATGTACGATGGTGTATAAATTATAGTCGAGTAAGAAGTTATCGTTAAAAAAACTTATAATACGAAAATAAAATCAAAGTTTTGAAAAAATTTTCAGGTCATCGAATGATAATAATGAATAAAAATGTATGTTTCGAGCGGATTTTATTACTAAAAAAAAAGGTGAAATTAATGTGCTTGGCGCACGCTCAAAACGTTATTCAATGAGTCGCATGAATTTTCATAAATATTAACCAGCCTTTTGTAATAGTTACTTTATTTTCGATCGCAAGAGAGGCTGATCAAAGATGAATATTTTTAAATGTCATTATTATAATGTTTATTAAAGTACTTGAGTAAAAAATTAAAGGAATAAATTTTGTAATTAAAATTAAGTTAAAAATTAAGTTACGTGTTCAATTATTGTATCAAATATAAAATAAATAGTTTTAAGCGGCGCAAATTGATAGCTCAATAGAAACCATCTTTAAGACTAAGGGGGGGGGGGACAGCAAGGATGAGTAGCAACACCTCAGAGGCCCACATCTAAAATCATTCGTCCTCGTTACCTTCCATGAAATAAGAAAGACAATAAGAAAGAAAATAAAGCGCAATTATAAGAAGGTACATAATGACAGCCAGCAATTTTCAAACGATCGACGCTCATCGAGCAAAGGGAAAAACGTCGGGATAGTCTTGCGCATCAACGCTACCAACGAGCATAGAACATAGCTCCGTTACACTTACAGCAACTCGTTCGGCTCAACGGCAGCAGCAGCAGCAGAAAGTCAAGGCCGCGCGGTCAATTGCCTCTTTCTCGTTCGTGCACACACACACACACACACACACACATACACATACCGTATAAATAGATCAACGCGTGTTCGCTTCCTCCCTTTCCTCTCATTCTTTCTTGCATTTGCACTACTGTCGTTTATACAAAGCCTATTATACACACGGATTGTGTATATTCGCGTGCGCGTGTGCGTGTCTATACGCACGCGAGCGTTTGTTGAAATGTAAACGCGAGCGATGGCAAATTTTCACTCTGCGTCTCTCTCTCTCTCTCTTTTTCTCTCTTTATCTCGTTTTTACAGTGCACATTTTGCGATTCTCGGGAGGAGTGACCGGTCCGTGTATGTATACTTATGCGCGCGCTCGCATGGAATGCTACGAATGTGAGGTGTTGAGATAAGAAGTCGATATATTGTTACTCGACGGTGAGAGGGAGAGAGAGAAAAGAAAATAACGATGACTCGTTTATAATCGAAGAAATTGTTTAGCCATTTATAATGGTTGCGCAACGCGATTATTTGGATTTTGTGCTTCGAAAGGATTATTTCTTGTTTGTTATCTATGTTTGATGATTGCTTGTTTGAAAATGGATATACCCAGTCGAATCCATTTATCTTTTATGGTTTAACTTTTACTTTTGATAAGAAAAAATTTTGCTCCTTTCGTTAAATATTACACTGAGGTTGGGAATAACGAAAATCTTAGAAATTATAACTTTCAAATTTAATCGAATATATTCAGTTCCAGTAAATAAATTCATAGTTTCGACTGAAAAAAAAAAAAAAAAAAAAAAAAATTATATATATATATATACACACACACAATAGTAGTTGTAATTTCACTTTTAAAATTAAAAATATTTATATGAGTTTATGGATTTTAATTTTAACTTGTAAACAAATTTTAATACCGGTTTGAAATCTTGCTACGCCATAAATGATAACAAAATTTTAATATTTATCATATATACATACTGATCTTTATTGCTTTCGTTTGAATTTAAATTGATTTCAAAGATTGCGAAAAATGTTTCAAATAATCAATCTCAAAGTATTAAAAGTTTGAGCAGAAAAATAAATGATTTTTGGTGAACGTAATTTTAATCCTTCAACATAAAAATATTTAATTCGATTTGAAATAAATAACTAATTAAATCGTAGAAAATCGATTAAAAACTGATTTTTATTAAAAAATTAATTGTTGCTTTTTAAAGAAACATTGAAAATAATATAATTTCATAAATAATATTATTCTGTAAATTGAGATAATTTATAACCTCCTTAAGTTTATTAAATGTATCGTATTTCGTATTAATTAAAATTTTTTGCAACATAATGACTCCCTCGAAAACGTATATAGCGTCGAATAATCTTTTTAACGTCGTTTGACTAACAAGCTTTTCGCACGGAGATTTTTTTTCTCTCCCCTCATCTTACCAGGAAACAAAAGCAAAAAACACTATCGTGTCCTCGCAGCTGTACAATCCATCAAGCTGTCGCATTAAACCATTTCCGCGCTGGATCTTGGAATTTTCATCGTCCACAAAGTTTCGTCCTCGGTGTCTTTAAAAGAAATAAAACAAAAAGAAAAGAAAAGAAAAAAAAAAAAAAAAAATTTCTCCAAGGGTAGAAAAGCATATGCGACACCTCTCAAAGGTGTGGTGTGGTGTGTGTGCGCGCGTGCGCGCGTGTGTGTGTGTGTGTGTGTGTGTGTGTGTGTGTGTGTGTGTGTGTGTGTGTGTGTGTGTGTGTGTGCGTGCGTGCGTGCTTGCATGCGTGTGTGTGTGTGCATAAGTTTTCCGCATACGTGTATAACGTCTCAGTATATGCCCAGCTTGCGTCCAGTATTAAACGGAAGGAGAGCGAGCGAGCGGAATGAAAAATTAGCATTCCGGGCGTGCGCGTACGAGACGAGGCGGAGTCGTCCTGCTGCGATCATCGGGTACATAGAAGCCGAGGTGCGAATATGCGCATACTTTTGCTCCCGAGAAAAGAAGAAGGAGAGATATTCTACTTTCCTCCCTTCCTTCATTCCTTTTATCGTCGACTGGTTTGCGGCACCGTGAATCTCGTTATATATCGCCGTTGTACCGGAGCACCGCTGCCCGATGCCGTGCACATGCGTGTCCGCGTTCGTGTGTGCAAGTCGGAGCTAGGACTAGTACTGCCGTCGATCCACTTTTCGTTCTTGGACATACGTGTTGGTCTTATGAGATAAAGAGAAAGAAAGAGAGAGGAAAGGGAAACACGCGCGGAAAACTCTGGCAATTCGCAAGTTTAAAGCCGTGCTTATTCACGCATTGTTACTTTTGTCGAAAAACTTGTAAGTCTTAAATTAACATAATTTGGATGCACGGTTGTACAAGAGAAAGATTTTAACGAGAGACGTTGGCATTTTTAATATTTAAAATTATTTTTATAATTTTTTAGTTAAGTTTAAACTATATAAAAGTTTATTTTTAAATGTATACGTTAAACATGCTCGAAATACCGAATCCACAAAAATATTCTAATTACGCAATAAAAAAAAGAAACAATAATTATCGTCAAAAACGATGATAGTTACCTTTTTTTTTTTTTAAATGATCAACTACGGCAGTTTTTATTTTTCTTTAAGAATACCCAGGAAACACATTCAAGGTCGATGTCGTTGTCGTCATCGTGTAGACTTTAAAATCAGTCGAGGAAAAGTAGTAAGACGAGAGGCAGAAGAGAACAACGGTAGTTCTCGAAAGCCCTTCTCGCGCGTTTAATGGGAGCCGAGAAAACGAGGTCTCAGGACTCGTCGAGCTTGCTCTTGTCTATAGTCTATACGTATACGTATACGTTTAACGCGCTGAAAGTTCAAGCGGATGTTGCCAGCGTTGCCTTTTCCATTCGAGCGAGGAGTGACAATCGATAGTTTGTTTTAATGTGATTACGATCCCACTCGCGGGTAGAGCGAGGTAAAAGTTACGGCATCGCGCGCGCATCCTTTGATCTGCTCTTCTTACTCGCGCGCATATTATAAAAGCTTCGCTTTTCTTGAAACCCGACAAAATGAGATGTATACTTAAGAAGTTGCTTCTTTAAATTTTAATTATTGATGGATTTTTTTATTCGTAGAAATTAAATATAAAAATTGTATTATTATAATCCATCAGAAAGGCTACCTATATCTAAAATCATCAAATTATACAATTTTATCGTTAAATTTACATATATATATAACATAGAATATCAGTATAAATAAATATAAAAATCTAAATGTCAACGTATAATATCGTGTTTAAAATATTTACAATTCGAAGGACTCCTAGCGAATAAGAGACAGAGATAAATCGTATATTCTTAAAAAAAGTCTAACGGAGACGGTTCGATAAATTCGGATAAGATGGAAATCCCTGAACGGGAGACGAAAAACTCGACACTACGAGACGTCCCGAATGCTTATTGATTTGCCGACACAGTAGCTTATGGCAAAGCCACTCTGCGACACGAAAGATTTCTGCTTTTTGAATGATTTTTTAGTTGACGAAATTCATCATTACTATCGTATTTCGAATCTATCTCAAACAAATTTTTATCGATTTTTATCGTCATTTACGTGGAAGAAAATAATTGCTTTTTTTTTTTTATTTATTTTAAAGCGTGCAGAATATTATATGCCTTAACAATAAAGTTAAAATAATATTTGAGTATTTTATCCGTTTCAATGATTTTCTAATTATTGTCGTTGGTTGAATTTTGAGCTTTTTATAAAAAGGATTACTTTATACCTTATTTATATCAAGCTTTAGGGAAGTAGCAAAGAAACGCGTCGATCGATAAACAGTCAAATTTGCTCGAGTATATCATCCATTATTCAAATGGATTAGAAGCAAATTCACTTTCTACACAATGACCCATTAAAAAAGTTCCTCATAGAACGTTAAATTTTCATCCTTTCGTTACGCAACGATATCGATTTGGCGAAGAGAAAGTCGTAGTCGTTTGACGCCGAAGTACATTCCAATTTTTGCCTAATTTCTCCGGATCTGTCTTTCGTCTTTTTTCAATCTGCACACGCAATGTTCCGCCAATAGACCCAAGGACAATTTAATCAACCGGTCGCTATGGGATATCAAAGGAAAAATGAGAGAAAGCCCGCTCGATGAGAGAGGAAGAGAGAGAGAGGAAGAGAGAGAGATAGAGAGAGAGAGAGAGAGAGAAAGAGAGAGAGAGAGAAAGAGAGAGAGAGGGGTAGGAGAGAGAGTAAAAGATCGATAAAGAGCAGAAAAAAGACACGGAAAATATATAAAAGAATAAACGTCCGGCATTTACCGTATGTGTACCGTGGCTATAGGGTCCTCGAGTATCAGAAAAAGAGAGCGAGAAAAAAGATATGGGGAGAAAAAGGGAGAAAGAGAGAAAAAGAGAGAGAGAAAGGGGAGAAAAAAAGGAGAGCTATGGCAACGTCGAACGAGTCCAGAAGCGTCAGCTTGGATGTCCTGGAGTATAACGTCGAGGTCATCGCCCGAACGATCTTTGGGTTTCCACCACCAGTGCGCGCGACTGCCACTACCACCACCACCGCCGGCACTCGGCTCGGCTGCCAGTAGCACCGCCACCGCCACCCCTGCAATACTACGCCATGTGTACGACGCGTACTGAAAGAGAGAGAAAGAGAGAGAGAGAGAGAGAGAGAGAGAGAGAGAGAGAGAAGGGTGCTGCTGCGGGATGTGTATATACATATACATACGTCTCGCTTACTCCGACGTACGCGCGAACAACTTGGGAGCCCCGATCATCGACCGCACCCGCGCGAATTTCCCTTTCTATCTGTCGTTTTTTTTTTTCTTTTTTTTTTATTTTCTATTTTGTCGTGTCTACTCATCGCCGTGAATTATTATTATAATGTAGGCCGCTGTTTATCGGTAAAAAACGATCGATCTTGCGTCCTCGAGACTCGCGCATAATTATACGCGCACGCATATACGCATAAAGTCTGCGCGAAATTCCAATTCTCTGAGGATTTGTAGAAAAAGAGCGGGGAGAGATGAAACGATAATGCGAGAGGAATGTTTTAGACGACGTTATTGAATTTGCACCTGCGAGTTTCTTTTCAATCTTTTTTTGCGTATCCGCTTACCTTTGTACGACGATAATCCTGTGGATGATACATAGTACGTTGTATTAGATTTAAATACGAAAAAAATATTTTAATCGCAAAAGTTAATATTATAGCGAATCGAAAATTAAAATAGTTTCGTTTGAACAGCGAAATTAGTCAAGACTCCAACCATCCTTTCATACGATTGGTTAATTATTTCATTACCCACACTTGGGCAACATATGCTCTTATACGGATTTCGATGAACGCTACGCGTTTGGATCGAGCGCAGAAAATCCTTAAGGCGTGCGTGCGCGCGTACGATAAACGCGAATTATCAATAGTGCTGCGTGCGTGTACGTTCTTATATATATATACACGTACCGATCGCTACTATTGCCAATTACGGTGGCAATTACACCAGCGGTAATCTCGGCGGTGTTCTCGCCTGTACCACTTGACGAGAAATTTGAAGATTTACTCGTAAAGCTGTGAGCCGAATGCGCCGATCCTGATGCCATTGAATTTACAAGCGTATTAATTAGCTTGCGTATTGGATGTATAACGCGCTTAAATGATTAACGTACATAATTAACTCTTATTCTCTTGCTATGATTGCGTATGTCGAGTTTCAATCTACAGATAAAGTTTGTTACTTTGTAATTATAAATAAATTTATTGATTTAATTTGAATTTTCGTTGATAATTATGAAATTTTTTAGAAAAAAAAAAAAAAAAAAAGAAATATGACATCAGATCTTGAAAAAAAACCTCATTATGTAGAGTTCTTCAAACATCTTTTTCAATCCAAGTTTCCAGGGCAACAGCGACTGCCCCTAATTCTCCGTCGCGCGTCTCTTACGACGTTTCCCTGTTTAAAAAAAAATGAAAAAGAAAAAAAAAAGAAGAAGAAGATATAGGAAACTGAAAAAATCTCTGACCTTGAGAGTTTCGGTACGACGACAATTCTCGACTAGTTGGGTTGAAAAAGAAAAAGGCCAAGAGAGCAGGAGAGCAAAAATAGAACGAAGTAGAGGTAACAAGTAAAAGAAAGAGAGAAAGATGGACAGATGGAGAGAAGTCTCTTTGCTCGAGCACCTGCACTCCAACCCAGAATAGAGAGAAAGAGAGAGAGAGAGAAAGTAGGGACGTTCTCGCGTGTATACCTGCAATGTTCGATACCCTTTGCTTGCACCGTTTCGAATAATGAAAAGCTAAAGAGCGAGCGAGCGAGAGAGAGAGAGAGAGAGAGAGAACGCAAGCGCGGTGTCAAGTGCGATAAGGCCTACGGGATTGACCTTTTCTTAGAGTCTCGGCGTCGAGGTACTTGATTGCCAAGGGGGAGCCCCGACCTCCTAATCGAGGATAAAAGGGACGGAATTGAGACGTGATTGATTGATGATACTCGTGCAGACAGGTTTACCCGTACGCCGAGCTTTGATATTCAAACTTGTGAAATGACGATCTTGAGCAGTATTTTACGATGCTTCGATGATATTCGACGATCGCGTATTGCCGTGTGTTTTTAGATTTGTTGGAGTAGCGAACAATGGTTAACTTCGTCGAGATATAATTAAATTTTGTTTGTTCAAAATTTTATTTGAGCTAAGCAAAATTTTTTAATAAAATTTACGCGGTCTTGTATCTTTTATTGACGCTCGAGCGGAATACGCATGTTTAAATAATAATAAAGAATCAATATAAATTTTATTAAAATATGAAGTTGTAAAATAGCAATTGTGCGCATCGTCACAAAATCAAGATAATCAAGAAAACAAACGAGTTTAAAGAGAGAAAGATTAAATTTAAGAGTTTATTTCCGTCCGATTATAATCGGACAATGGATATACGTGAAAATTTTTCAAATCTGAGAACATACAATGCTTAAAGAAGAAAAACATCCGATAATTCCAGCATCTCCTTGGCAAGCATAAAAAAGCGGTAAAAAGAACAACTCAATTATAATCTGTCAGCGCGCGACGTGTTATCTCGCGAGATTCTTTCCAAACGTTGTAACACACGAGACCTTTCATCGCAGTACGGCGTTGTGCTCGGTATCAAGGCAACAACAGACGCGAAAAGCAAAAGCAATGGGAGCGAGAGCTCCGGTATACTGCAGTAGACGAGATAATAGAAAAGCCCGCCGAAAATGCAAAACGCAAAAGTAAGACAAACGATGGAGGGAGTAGTAGTATAGCATTGAAGAGAAAAGAGCGAGAAGTATATAGGGAGCAAGGACCGCGCCATCGTATATGTATACGTAGACAGATATAAGAGAGAGAGAGAGAGAGAGAGAGAGAGAAATAGAAAGCAGTCATGAGCCGAAGCAAGCACCCGAGAGCGGAACACGTCGAGGCCTCTTTCGGGGGCAAAAGCGACCCTCGCTTTCTCTCTCTTTCTCTCTCTCTCTCTCTCTCTCTCTCTCTCTCTCTCTCTCTCTCTCTCTCTCTCTCTATCTCTATCTCTCCCTATGCGCGAAGTCTCTCCTCCGTTGCGCGCGCGCTCGCGCCAAGGGGAAGAGACTCGAGCAAGAGAGAAAGAGAGAAAGAGAGAGAGAGAGCGAGATACGAGAACCTACGCGTTATTGAGCGGGCATTTCCCACAAAGCGCAGACGAGGGCAACCACCCCGTAACCAAGCGCCGCAACGCGCCTTCTTGCCTCTAATTCTGTCTCTCTCTCTGTGTCTCGCTCGCGTACAGTTTGGAATGAGGCGAACGGACGCTTTCTCTTTTACCTTTACTCTTTTTATTTTATTGCTCTGTATACGCTTCTTCTGTCTTTCTCTTTTTCGCATGTGTTTCATGAGTATGGGGATACATGTATATATATATATATGCGTAAGGCTCGTTTTTCGGTCCTGCGTTATTCAGTCCTGCCGCCGCTGCTGCTACTTCTTCTTCTTCTTCTTCTTCTTTTATATTTCTTTTTAATTTTTTTTTCACGATTTGTTTGTGCACAACCGCTGCTTTGTACTCGAGACCTTTTTCCGAGCTTACATTTTCTTTCGACGAGCGCAGCGACAAGCTATCGTTGTACCTTTCGTTTGTCGATGGGCTCTTTTTTTTTTACATTATGCGCGCTGCGTAGGTTTGTTTTTATTTTTTTTTTTATTTTTGTTTATTTGTATAAACGGAGCGAGTAAAGCTTGTTAAATACTGTTTTATCAAAGTAAATTTTCCCGTTACATTAGAAAATTCAAAGACGAACGGCAGGTGGTTTATTGAGATTAACGCGCCGTGTTGAAGCAAGTTCACGTTATTATCGTTAACCAACGGAGCTTTTAAAAATACTGAAATAACAATTCTTCGCACTTAGATTGTTTATTCTATTTTTAGATTACGCTTTCGATTAAAATCGCTCGGTTGCAATCGCGCTTACACGTTGTTACATATTGTTTTTTTCTTATCGAGAGCTTTTAATTTCGTTTGTTCTTCTTTGATGCAATCTTTGCAATATTCGCCGTAATTCCTCAATAATAAACTCCTTTGATCAGACTGGCATCAATTATTTGACTTCTCTCGTATATGTTTAAACTCCTTCTCTAATTCTGCTTTGCATGATTCTTTTTTGCGCTACCATTATCAACGCACGCAGAAAAATCCACCCCAAAAATTTTTGCTTTTACGTTAATCCGCTTTTGCTCTTCTTTTTTTTTTTTTTAACTTTTCTGCTTTTGAAATATTAATTCTTTAATTCTCCAGGCCTTAAAGATTAAGACCGTAATGATTTACTGCTTAAAAAATAAATATTGTTTGTTGTATTTCACTTTAAAATTAATAGAAATACCTGTCATTGATTTGTTTTATTTTTATGTAGTTTTGTTTTATGTTTAACCAAACTTCAAGATACGTATAAATATTTCAAACATTGCGGTGACAATATAAACTTGCGCACATAAGTTGCCATTTGTAATCACTCACGTAATTGTTGAATGTTACATTAAAAAAAGAAAAAAAAAAAAAAAAACAAAAAAAGACTAAATAATAAACTCGCCATTACGAATCTCTCAATGCAAATCTTTATTCATAGTTAACACTCCTCATTAACGATGCACATTCACATAGCTCACACACTCTCGCGTCAACTAAACGTCCCCCTCGTGAAATCTCGGCTTCCGCCCAAAATTTACCATCGCAGCTCGTCTGGCCCTCGTTACCTTTATACGCGCGTCTTCTTTGCCGTAATTCACGCGTAACGAAAAGAAAAGCTATACCGTGTCTCTTTCATACGAATTTATGCAACGCTTTCTGCATCTGCATATCGCACTTTTTAAAGGGTAAGTGCTTTCAATCCGTTTAAGGATAAAATTGCATCGTTGCGTTAAAAAAAGCTGGTTTAAGATGCGTATGCATGCAATGAATCGCTAGTAGATTGCCGTACAAAATGACATTTTTTATAAGAATGAAATATGTTAAATTTCACTTGTAAAAAATGCATAGCAATTCAAGTAGTCATAAATGGTTTATATTCATTAACAAAAATATGTTTGAATAATAAAAGAGTTTTTAAAATCTTTGTTAAATTAATTATTCAGTATAATTTGCAGGTTAATAAATTAATTAAATATATAAATTATTGTTCAAATTCAAAAGTGTCTGTTTGAAATTTTTTTTTTTTTTTTTTTTTTTTCATACAAGCTTATAAAAATGTATTATTTGTTAAATTTTGAAATAAATTGAGGATCATTTATAATTTAATTTGTATTTGTTTGAAATTTTAATCAATGATTTTATAACCATGGAAATAAATTAAAATTTAAAAACAATTTTATTTTAAAATATTGGATAAATATAAATAATTAATGAAAGTTTAAAAACAAAATGAATATCAATTTACGAATTACTATTTATTTATTTTTATACAATGAATTTTTTTTATTTTAAAAATATTTTAATTTAAAACTCAATCTTGATAAATTAATTCATTTTTAAGACTTGTAATGAAAAACAACTTTATTTTCAAAAATATGCTGAAAACCTCTACTTTCTTAGAAATACCAAATTAATTGAATTATTTTCACAATTAAAAAATGTAAATTTACTAACAAGGATTACAAAGCAGCTCGAGCGTCTTAATTTCATCAAGTAAGTACTTCTCGGTACAAAATCCTCAATCTGCCAAGTATATTTATAGCGGTTGAAAATTATTCTGCGATAATCGTTAACCATCTTTTACCATTCGCTGGGATACCTGCAGCATGTAAAGTGAAAATAAGCTCGATAACCGAATCGTTGAATGCACGAATTCAATAACGAAAATTCCTCTCTCTCTCTCTCTCTTTCTCGCTCTTCGTTTCGTCGGGCTATATTCACTGCGAAATCGAACAGGTCGCGCGATTTATTCATAGGTGAGGATAGAAGGGACAAGAGGAAACCTTTCCCTCCTCCCTGACACATTATAATTATAGCCTTCTCGCGTTGATGATCGATTTCGGTGAACGCGCGCGCACGCTAGCCCGATTACCCGGTCACTACCCTCGAGAAAGAGAGAAAGAGAGAGAGAGAGACAGACAGACAGAGAAAGAGAGAGAAAGAAGGTAACGTTTGCTCGTGCAGCTGTTTAGCCGTTAATGCGACAATACGTTTTGATGTGTTACGCGCAAAATTATGTACAATCAACGTTGTCGCGATTAATGAAGAACGATGGATGGATGGGAATAAGGAGGAGAAAGAGGTAAAGAATCTAAATTGTCCGCTAGGTAATTAGAATCTTGCCGGTTTAGCGAATTGCAAAATTTGACGTGATTTTATAAGTGATACCTAATCTTACTTTGATAAGTTTTACCTTAAATTTCGATTTTAAAAACGTTAAAATGAAATATTATTTTAAATTTTATTGAAAGTGAGAGAAAAATTTTACCGCCGAGAAAACGACTAATTGAATCGAGTTTTAAAGAAGTTGTTAAAACTAAGTTTCATTAATAGGACGATAAAAAAAATTTCGTTCGATTTCTTCATCAATTATAATTGATAATTATCAATCCTTATCTTTATCAATTGTTATTACCTCTATTATAAAAATTAAATGTACTTCAAAACTTTGATATCTAATTATTGATATTAAAAAAATTTTTCACATAAAATTTCCGTTCTCACGATATCCAAAAAGTTTCATCGGAATTCGAAAAAGTCACCATCCAATAATCGATACACAGTCGATTCTCTATCTCTCTCTCTCTATCTCTCTCTTTCTCTCTCTCTCTCTCTCATTCTCTTCCTCTCTTTTTCTCTTTCAACAAAAGCATCTTTCTCTCGCGAATCAGAGCCTACTCCGTAGCCGTCAGCGGCGCGACATTGCCCAAGAATAATGCTCGCGGGAGTTAGGAGAAGGGCTGAGCCGTAGGAAACGAGGGCCTCGTAGACTCGGTTGGAAAGGATGATGATTGTAGGGGTGGAGGCGAGCAGGGGGGGGACGCAAAATATCTCGCGCGTTCCTCACCTCTCCTCCACCCCGTTGGCTTTCCCGCCCCCGCGCTACCCCCCCCCCCCCCTCCCCCAAAGAAAGGAACAAACGAACGAACCCGTATCGATTTCTCCCTTAGGGAGCAGGAAAGAGAGAAAGATAGACGCGTGGATGTATGTATACATAGACAGAGTGAGAGGAGTCGGCGACATTGCAGGATTGGAACGACGACGTGAGAGAAAGAGATAGAGAGAGAAAGCTTGCGGATATATATACACACACACACACACACACACACAGGGGAGAGCAGCAGGGCCGCCCACGAGAGCAAGCCCAAATGACGCAATTCGTCCGGCAGAGAGCAGCCATTTCCTCGAGAGCGCCCTTCTATCTTTCTCTCTTTTCGTTCATCCTCTCTCTCTCTCTCTCTGTCTCTCTCTCTCTCTCTCCTTCATCCGTCGAGAAGGAAAGACGCGTCTTGCGGGCTTTCTCTTCTCTTTCGTTCTCGTACGGATTCTCGCGAGAGAGGAAGCATCTTATCGCTAATTATAGAGAAGAGTTTTCAGACTGTCCTACCGTACGAAAGAGAGAGAGAGAGAGAGAGTTTGCTCTTATAGCCGAGTTTCGTATACATACGCGCCCGAGAGGCACCGGAACTAACCTCCACCGCGGAGATGCTTAAATTTACCGGCTAATTTTAGGACAAGGAATAGGGTAAATCGAGGACGCGACTAAAGAGTAACGTGATTAAAATTTTCGTTATCTTCCTCCAATCTGCTTTTGTTTCTCATATTTCGTCGTACTTGCTAATTCGAGTTGAAAAACTATTTTGCCATATATTATTCAGACTTCTTTCGTTTTTTTTTTTTTTTTTTTATTTTTTTTTATTTTTTCGGCTTTTCGTATAAATCTCACGTCCAAATAGATTGATCCTTGATCGTCGTTCTATTTAATGATACTTACGGCTTTAAATTGAGCACTATTAATCAATACAACATTTTGAATGGAATTTTAGCATTTTTATAAAAGGATTTATTATGTCAGAAATATCAGTTTGATAAATATTCATTAATCTATGATAAACGACGATACACTGACACCGAAGTTTTGTTAAATAAGGTTTTTTGATAAAACGTAAATACTTCTGTAAATTTAGAATTATTAATTAATCCTTTTGCTCATTTATCTGTCTACTTACTTAAAAAAATTGATTAAAAATTATAAAAAAAAAAAAAAAAAAATTCAATAAAATCGACATATTTCAAGCTCTGTACATATTTATAACTCATATTTTTCATTAGCAGTCATTCGATTATCTCCAATTATTCAATCCAACGTGTTCAACTACGTACGAAAAAAGTTTTTCTTCTTTATCAGTCTCGATGTCTCTAAATACTGGTTATCGGTTTTAAGTACGCGTTTTAAACGATTCGTTGGATTTTATCCTTTTTTCCGCGTCCATTTTCTCAACGCGCGCACGCACGGTATAGTTCTCCTCTTTTCCTCTCACGCGCCCTCGATTATTCTCCCTGCCTCGCGCGCGCCTATCGTCTACCATCCTTCTCTCTCTCTCTCTCTCTCTCTCTCTCTCTCTCTCTCTCTCTCTCTCTCTCTCTCTCTCTCTCTCTCTCTCTCTCTCTCTCTCTCTCTCTCTCTCTCTCTCTCTCTCTCTCTCTCTCTCTCTTTCTCTCCTTTTTTTTCTCCCACGTCTGTACACTTCGTGCCGGTGCATTTTGATACGATGTTGTCGTTGCCGTTTTCCGCGCGACGACTCGTCCTTTCTTCCTTTCGCACATCGTCCTACCGGTATTCCACGCGCGCGTTTTTACCCTCCCTCTTATTCTCGTCTTCTTTCCTTTACTCGCGCGGCGCAGTTGCGCCTCGTCGCGATGTGTGCATCTGTGTACGTACCGTAGGGTCATTGATCCGCAAGCTGCGCAAGTTTGCGTCAAAAAGCG
The DNA here is from genome assembly GCA_949987625.1 of Chalcis sispes. Classification (NCBI taxonomy): domain Eukaryota; kingdom Metazoa; phylum Arthropoda; class Insecta; order Hymenoptera; family Chalcididae; genus Chalcis; species Chalcis sispes. The sequence goes on from OX465096.1 coordinate 19,940,343, forward strand.
GGCAGACTGGTCCTTTCGATCAGTCTCTCTCGCACATATATCTGTATAGATATACATGTATAAGTGTATGTACGTATATACGGATAGGATATATGAATTAGTATACGAGCATACAGATGCCTAAGTACGCATACGCGTATGTAAGCGCACAGTTTTTATGAAAGATTGCATTTTATTTGCTCGAAAGGAAAATCAAGAGGGAAGCCAGTACTCCCGCCATTCTTTTTTTTTTTTATAATTTTCTTTCTCTTTCTCATCTCTTAAATATTCATACATCAAAGTTCTTTGCTTTTTTTTTTTTTTTTTTTTTTTTTTTTTTTTTTTTTATCGGCAAATGGCTCAATCGACTATCCCTTATTTTGCGTGGCTTTTTTTTTCCTTTTTTAAACGAGTAGATTCGTCGATTTCAGATTAATTTTGCATTTTCAATCTTTCTTTTAAACCGCTGACAAAAATTGAAGAAACGAATATGAAACAAAAATGAATTTAAATACTTAAACGACGGGATGTTTTAGGATTTCAGTAAAATTTATTTTGGAAAATATTTATAAAGTTAAACGTAACAAATACTAATAATGTCAATGACAACTTAGTACACTAATTAAAAATTTTGTTAGCAATAACTTGTAGTAAATAAATCAAACGATAAATTAGCTTGTGATGCACGTTAAAAGAAAACGAAACTAAAAATTAATTCAAATTCACAAAATTTAGAGAAAATTCCACTTTTCTATCGACACTTGGCAACAGATATTTGAACGATTATATTGTTTTATAGGTTTGTGAATGAAAATTTCAAATTTTGTACAACAAATTAAGAAAATAAATAAATATCACACAGTTATCATGCAAAGTAAATTGTCGTTAATGATGGATGAATTGTCAATTACAAAAGGTAAAAAAAAAAAATAAAAAAAAAAATGCCACTTACTTCGACGGTTTTTACGAAAGCAAGAGAACCGCTCTAATGGAGGAAGAGCCGCGCGTGTGCATCCCGTCGAAAGGAGGTAGCCGCGTGCTTGCGAGGTCTCCAAATATCTTTCTCGAATCCCGTGGCTGGACCTCGAAATTACCGGCAGAAATCCCCTTTTCGGCGATTCCCGCGCGCCTTTCGACGGGCAACCGAACGAACGTTCGACTGTAAATCGCGAAGTGCCGCTAGGCGTCGATCGTCGTCGACAATGTTCTCGCCCAGTTTCTCTCTCTCTCTCTCTCTCTCTCTCTCTCTCTCTATCTCTCTCTTTCTTTTCTCATGTTGCGGCAAGTGAGATATGCGCGCGCACATGTTAGATTAATGCAAGACGTCAAATTTATTGGGTTGTCTTTAAGATGCGCTTATAGCTTGCATGTCGCATATTTGTGTATGGGAAAACTATATTTAGATTTTTACATATACTCCTAATTTTTACCGAAAGTTACTCATTTAAATCAATCGAATAAAACGAAAAATAATGAAAATTATTATTTTAAAAATAAATGATTTTATATTTATAGTTAAATAGAGTTTATTTTTTTACGAATGACTTCTTAAAAATGTTTTTAACATCATATTTTTAAAGCAAACAAAAGTATTTATTGTTCAGTAATTGATTCAAACTTCAAATATATGTCTCCTTTTAAAATACACCAGAAAACTACACAATTTAAAAAATATATAAACTTTTTATAAATGCGTTAGTTTTGATAAATTATAAATTTTAAATTAAAGAATGTAAAAACATATCATTGTTATACAAAAATTCATTTGAAGTACTTAATTTTCTATTAAATTAAAATTAAGGCACTAGCAGTAGGATGACAGAACACGTGCATTTTACTCATGCAGCGCCAAACTTGTGTTGGTGTTGAAAAGAAGAATCGATATGGCCGAATCAACCAAAGATATCGTCGTCGAAGAATCGACAAGTAAAAGACCACAATTTGGAAATCGAACACTAGATAATAAGGACAATGTTTTCCAGCACAATGCCTGGTAATATTTATTGACTTACGTTAATTTATTCGGCTTGTAAACATTTTACATCATGAAACCTAACCTCAAAGACTATATGTAAAATATATGTTGTTAATATTTTTTAAATGTTTATTTTATTTATAAAAATTTTCAATTTTAACGTTCAGTTTTGTAAAAGGAAATTATTATCAATTCACAGTTTGTTTTTTGGATAATTTTGCTTTAATTTTATTATATCTTTTATGTATTGTATTTAATGTAATGAATTGTTAAAATAATTTAAAAAAAATGTATATAAATCTTAATAAATAAAAATAATATTTGTATGCTACAGTAGAACATAATTCTTTTTATAGAAAAAAATGTTTCTTAATATTATGAATTATCTTATTTTTAATATTGTAATATATTTTTGCATGTGTATAAAGTATTGTAAATATCTAAAAATTATAAAACAGTTATGTTGATTAAATTAACATAATTTATAAATTATAGCTGTAATATTTCATCATATAATACTATTATACAGTAGAAGTTTATAAATCTTTCACTAATTTTATTTTTAAAAATATAAAATTATTCATGATTGTAGTATTAAATTAATGATTATAAACTATATAGTTTATTAATATTAATAAAATTACATAATTTATTAATATAAAAACTAAATATATAGGGATAATGTTACTTGGGATAAAGAGCAAGAGAAAATAGCTCAAAGAAAAGTTGAAGAAAATTCGCAAGTTTCAGCATCTAAAGAAGAAATTTTGAAATATGAAGCAGAAGCTGATAAATATTGGGATAAATTTTATGGAATTCATCAAAATAGGTTAGTTGAATCTCAATGCAAGTAAATTCATTCAAGTTTTCATAATTAATTATCATGAGAGTTTTAATGATGTGATAAAATTGGTTAACACTTGAATTAAAGGTTTTTCAAGGACAGACATTGGTTATTTACAGAATTTCCAGAATTAGCTCCTTATGATGTTAAATATGATAAAGAGCGACCTTTAAGGATTTTACCAGAATCACAAAATGATAATAATGAAAAAGAAAGTCATTTGAAAGATGCTCCAATTCAGTCTGCTTTGAAAATCTTTGAAATAGGCTGTGGAGTAGGAAACACAATATTTCCGATACTATTATATAACCATGATCCAGATTTATTTGTATATGGTTGCGATTTTTCATCGACAGCTATTGAAATTTTACAACAAAGTAAAGAATATGATACACATAGGTAGTATTGGTATTATTTATAAATAATTATTTTTAAAAATATTTATAATTTTGAGAAATTTGTTTATATAGATGTAAAGCATTCGTTCTCGATGCAACACAAGATGATTGGAATCCTCCATTTGAAGAAAACAGTCTGGATATTGTTATTTTAATATTTGTTCTTTCAGCGATACATCCAGAAAAGTATATAAATGATTAGAAAACACATTTTAAATAAAATAACAAATTGAATTTTTAAGGTCTATTATTTATTTCTAGAATGCAACATGTTCTGAAACAAATACATCGATACTTAAAACCAGGTGGTTTAGTTTTATTCCGCGATTATGGTCGTTATGATTTAGCTCAATTAAGATTTAAGAAAGGCCGTTGCCTATCTGAAAATTTTTATGTCCGAGGGGATGGAACATGTGTTTACTTTTTTACACAAGGTAAGATTATATGATGAATTTCTTAACTAAATCTTGAATAGAAGTACAAAATCAATTAATTTGATCGTTATTGTAGATGAAATTAGAGATATGTTTACTAGTTGTGGATTCAGTGAAGTTCAGAATCTTGTTGACAAAAGATTACAAGTAAATAGAGGTAGACAATTGCAAATGTATAGAGTTTGGGTTCAATGTAAATATCAAAAAACATTGACGTGAATAAATAATCTTATTAATTCTACATTTTATATTAAAATGTAAATATATTTTCTCAAACAAAAATTTTTAATTGATTAATTTTTTATATAAATATAAACTTATTTTCTAATAAAATAAAAATGATAAATAAAATTGTATGCTTATATTCGTTTAAATTTTAATTTATTACTTTACATTTTTATTTACCATTCCACTTTTTTTTATACACGCGAATAATATATAATAATAAATACAGACAAATTTATGTATATATTTAAATTTTTTAATTTTAATTCAAAAAATAATAAATAAAAATATTAAAATTTCCATATTATAAAATTTTTTTATTCATGCGGAATATTTATATATTTTTATGTTAAAAGTAGCATAAACTTGTCTCCGTTCAGAAATCGATTATTAAAATTTACGTAAATTCAATCTCGATAAATTTGTAATGACATTTCGAATAAAATCATGTCAAATTTAGCATTGTAATGGAGTTTTTGAATTCTCATCAGTTAAGCGCCTATGTAAATAATAATTAAACAATAGTCACCTTCGTAATCGCCCACTATCAGTTGATGTTTTACTTTTTTTTTCTTTCTTTCTTTTTCTTTTTTTTTTTTAATTTTTACAAGTAACGAAATAAAAATGTTACAGATCCTCCGTATAACGCGTCGTTTCTCGAAGCCACACGCCGCCGTAGAAGAGTATAACGAAGCAAACAAGGCGATTTAAGACACGATGATGAGGCAAGACGCAAACGAATTGTACAAGCGTACATATAGTTGAACGGAGAGAAAGAAGAGCGCGTGTAATATAAAAGAGCCGAGTGAGCCCGGGGGAAGTAGTAGATGGCGACATAGGAAGATTACCCGCGAGGCTCTCTCGAGTTGTCGTTTCGGATATATTAGCCTCGTGATCGCGCCCGCAACACAGTCGCGATCGTCGTGAGCGGATCGACTATCCGTCTACACTTACCTACAGTATTATTATTATTATTATTATTATTATTATTTATTATTATTATTGACGTTACGATATAGACGGAACGGTACGTAAAGAAGTCCGGTGACCAGAAGCTGTAGCAATCGACAATTGCGCTCGTGCATCTCGTTTTATATATAGATAAACAAAAAAGTTTGCGCGACAAACGGCGATCGACTGAAAGCATATCCAGACGTTTTTTATTTTATTTTATTTTATTTTATTTTATTTTTTTTTTTATTCCAAGTGAACTTAATTTAAGAATTGTTACATCGCCGCTTATTAATATTTATTATTACTTTTTTTTTTTTATCGTCCATAACAACTAATCTGTGATCGTTTAATCCTTTTCTTTTTACTCCTATCGCTTTTAACACTTAGCCGCTCGACATGGTTGAGAACAATGACGTGCAGCTCATGACAGTGGTAAGCTGAGAGGGTGGATATAATGTTTTTATATATATATATACACATATACATTCTTAGAAAGATTATATCATGTGAATGGTATTTCAAACTTTTGATACAGTATTATCCTTGAATTTTCACAGAATTAAGAAGGAAAATTTTCTATGAATATAATTTGATTTTAATAAATTGAATTACGATGGTTATTTAAAAAAAAAAAAAAAGTTTTCAAAATTTTAAGTGGAAGATAGGTAAATTGTAAGCGTTATCGTTATCAACGGTTATTTTTACTACATTTTAATTATTAACCTTTTTTAAATATTATACGTGAAAAATTTATAATTGCTTAGTAAATACATTTTATTAACATCTCTTCTTGTATATAATTTTAAAAATAACATCAAATATTTACTCTATTTAGTATTTACAATTTTTACTCGAATTTTGATCTTTTGATATAATATTCTAAGTGAATAGATTTTATTGCGATGGATATTCAAAATAAAAGATTTTTTTTTAAAGTTTTAAACATGTTATTAAATAAAGTAAATTTTATCACTAGCAATACTATTTGCTTACTTCGTTTTAAATATTAACTTTTAAACTATTTATTTTAATCTAAATTTATAAAAATTTTAATATGATTTTGTTTAGTACGTACAAAATTTAGATTACCAAAATATTTAATGGAATTTTTTTTATTTATAGTATTTAAAGGAATTTTACTAAATGCTTTTCAAAACATTTGTTAATAATTTTTATTAAAACATAAAATTTAAACATTTAGATTGTTTAAGATCTTTATGCGATCAAAAAGAAATCCTATGTGTAATAGATTCATAATATTAAATGACAAGTCAGCGAAATGAGCAGACTTAAAGAATGCACTATTTGTGATCTAAGCAATGTTATAAAAATTAACGTTCTAAGATTACCGCATGTTTTATTTCAATACTGTTAAGTAAACTTTTAATTTATTTTATAATTTATAATATATTTTTTATACGGTTTACTTGTGAAATTTATGTCGAATTTTAAGTTAAAAAGCAATTGAAGAATTTCAAAAACAAAATATGTAAAAATTGTTTAATTTTTATGATCCTAGATAAGAAAAGAAAAAAAAAAAATTAGAATTTAAAATGATATTACTCGGTGAATATCTCTATGACGGAAATTTTTTGTATTGAATTTCATTAAAATGAAATTAGTCTAGCCATTGCAGCAGTATGTAATTGGTACATTTACTTGTGAATAAAGTATTCTATTAGTTTGCCTATTTATCAAAATCTATTAATCAATTTATAAAAATAAATAAGAAGGAATTTGTTTGAAATAAATTATGTTAAAATATAAAATTCTCATCGTTATAACACGGACATTTTAAACAATTATTAAAATTTATTTAATTTCCTTAATAATTGATTAAACTCATTTAAATTTTATCATTCATCATTATAAAATTCCACAATTGAAAAGTGGTAACTTTGAAAAAATACCAAAATTCAAAGAACTTATATTAACACAGACTAATAAGATTGGATAACAGATAATAAACTGTGCCGAGCCGTGAATCATCAATTAAGTTATATTATTCGTCAAAGATAATGGTTTCTTATTTTTACGTTTAGCTAATGTTTAGTAATTTCGTAACAGTTATAGTGCTAATGATTGTTTATTAATATAGTAAAAATTCAAATTAATTTTTTTTTTATATTTATATTAATTAATAACTCATAAAATATTTTTTTTTAATTTGTTTGAAAAAATTAAGAAGTTATATTTTGAATTAAGAATAAACGTTATTATGTATATATATAAACGTTATTATGTTTATATTGTGCGTAAGTAAATAATGTAATTTTTCATAAATTCTAATTCTATCGTAAATTTTCAAAAATAAATTTCATTGTTAAAATGTAAAATACAATGCAACAATATATATATCACGGTGAATAATGGAGATGTATTAATCCATTAATTATTGAAAATCCAATATTTTTATCGATTGTTTGTAATTGAAGCTACTCGAATTTTTCGCTAATCAAAGTAACAATACAATTATAACTACGCCCGTTAATAACAGTAACGTAAAATCGGCACTGACCAATGTTTATAATATGTAGTTGATTAATCCGATTAAACTTATCAATACTATCAGGTGTTTGCTTTAATTACACAACGGGTCCATAACGTCAGGCGGCCATTGTTAGTATAATGCAATGAGCTCGCAATTAAGATTTTTATTAAGCCGCTCACGAGCGCGCATAATTTAGATTTTCCTTCGATACGAGACGAGTAAATTTTCGTACGTATACTAAAGAACACGCGCGCATTATTATGGAAAATTGTATTTACGAAGAGGCTTTGCATAAGTAACTTTTTATCCACGCCTTTAATGAACATTTCGCGCGATACTTTTATTCTTTACGTTTCGTAGATTTTTTTAATTTGATGAACGATTGTGTAAGCCTCCTGGAGTAATTTTATATTTTTTTCTTTATGATTGGTCGCTTCGATATTCAACGAATGACTTTTTTTTACTCTAGATCATGTGATGATTGAGATGCAGCGGTCGGAGAAGAAAAAAAAAAAAAAAATAATAATAATATCGAATGCTGAATTGGAAGTTTTCTCGAGTCGAGGAAACTTCACCTTCTTTATTTTTTTCATCGCATATCTTTAAACAAAAAATATTAAAATATTCATTGTTTAGAAGAGGAATTTCTCATAATTTTAGTTTTATATGTTAAAACATGAGCTAAGCAGTACTACGTTCGAGAGCATTAATTATTTCATAATTTTGTTTTAAAAATTAACGATAATTACATCCACTTATCTTTACATCGATAAATAATAGAAAGTCGAATCTAATAATCAATTGTAAAAAAAAAAAAAAAAAAAAAAAACATTCATTAATAATATTCATGAGTTATTAGCTGAATTAAAAATTAAAGAATAAAAAAAATTCTTTTCAGAGCGTAGTAGAAAACTTAGCCAATAACGGCCAAGCAAACAACCACGTGAAGAGCGAAGACAAACCAAAAAATCGTAATCCGGATATCACTTACGGAATCGACGATGTACCACCGTGGTATCTATGTTTATTCATGGCGCTGCAGGTACGTAATAAAAATTATATGTACCAAGAAAAAACAGAGTGGAGAAATTTTTAAACTTTGGTTAATAAAACTTTAAATGATACACTTCGCATGAAATAAAGAAAATGTTACGTCGCCTAAGATTTATCTAGAAACGCAATGTTACCAAAAAAAAAAAAAAAAAAAAAAAAAAAAATATAAAAAGAGTTTCATCCCGAGAATGAAAATATATAATCAAACAAATGATACTTCAATTTTATTTTAGACAAAAATTAACGGACTAATTTTTTTTTTTTTTCAGCATTACCTGACGATGATCGGAGCAATAGTCTCGATACCGTTCATTCTCACACCGGCGCTTTGCATGGCCGAGGACGACCCCGCGAGAAGTCACATTATCTCGACGATGATATTCGTAACGGGCATCGTCACTTTCTTACAGTCGTCCATCGGCTGCAGGTACGTATGAAACCCTCCTCCACCCTCCCTCTTCCTTCGCCTCGAGTATTCGTCTAATAAGCCTAAGGACTTATGTAAACGCTTGCCCGTGTGTCTGTGTGTATATATAAACATAGGTGTACGATAAGGCAATAAGCTCAAAAGATCAAGGTCTTAAAATTCGATGAGTTTGCGTTTCGTTTATCCCTGGTATTATTTCTTCTTATCAAGATAATATTATCCATCATTTTGTGTAAAAATAGTTGGGTGAGAAATTTTACGGATTTTATAAAAATATTAACCAGAGTGCAAGTTCATTCGAAGATTAGTTGAGGCTCTGATTTTGTGCGAAAAGAGGATAAAATATTGACTCGTCAGAGCTTTAATGGATTAAATTTAAAACTGAGGTGCTTTTAGAACTATATATATACATATTTTTTTTTTTCTTTTTATAGATTCGAGCTATTTTTTTTCAGGTGACACGCGGTCACACGCGGTGGAAGTTTTTTCAACGAGCGTTTATAATCGATTTCGCGTAAGATTTGTTTTAATTGAACTTTTATTGGACTCAGCTGCGTATGATTTTAATTATAATTATCTGTTATATTTAAAGAAGTCAAATTACGAATTGAAATCACTTTTCGTATGAAGACTTAAGTTTTTATGTAATCTTGTACAGAGATAATAAACATTGGTGGGAATTGGTAAAACTTTATTGCGAGTTATTGAGGAAAAAAAAATTTAACTACTGAAATTACTTTATAGCGGCATTAAAAACAATTGAGAAAAAAAAATATTTTGTATTTTATAAAGTTGTTAAATCACTTGGTTTAACTGATTTTAAAATTTCGAAATACCATATTTATATTTCAAAATGTGAACAAAGTAAAAATCACACAAAGGTTTTTAAGCAGAATAATAATTTAATTTTAGATGTTTTTCTTGAAATTTGAAAAAGAAAAAAAAACGCAAACATTACCGATATTATAGTAAGTATAGCTTGCTGTACTTAAATTAATTACATAATTAGGTACAGAAAAAATTAAAAACTATGTATCTCGATGAGAGAAACGGTAGCGTTTTTTTAACATTGACATTTGTTTAAAAATAAAAATTAACCTAGAATGTATCATAAATTCCAAGCTATTTAATCAATCGATTAGAACCAATTGCCTCGAGGAACCTTGTACTTGCAATTCGCGTGACGACATTCATGGGAAAACTTTCCGCTTAAAACCGTACGATTAGATACAATTAACAAAATTCATTTAAGATATGCGGTGAAAGTTTTGGATGATTATAAAATTAATTTGAATTTAACATGTTTTGCAACAGAAACGTGCTTAAAATAATATACATGATAATACATTTTATCTTAATAGCCATAGTACAAGTAGTATATTATATATTAATATTCTTTCAGAGCAATTTATTTTTTACTAAAGCGTTGAAAAATTAAAGTTTTCATTAATTTGTATGCAAAATAGCTTTATAAATCAATATCAATGATTTACATCAAAGAATAACGCAGTAATGTTTACCAATTGTGTGACTAATGTATTCAAGCATAAATTAAAAACATTTAAAGTTTCTTCGGTGCATTAAGCATTAATCTATTCGCTTTAGAGTCTTATATACAAATATAAAAATACTTTGTTTGATTATTAAGTAAGAAGACATTTTGTTTAACTGTGCCAATATACGCGCGTTCAAGATTAGAATCATTAACCTTCAGAGAATAGATAGCCCATCTTGCATCTTTATATTTCACTTTCATATACGCATATATACGCACACACACCTGATCGGCAATTTGCATTCTCTAACGCTTTGAAAATATGAAGAATAAAAAAGAAAAAAAGGAGGAAAATCTATACGATGGCCGAGGCGCCGGTTACATTAATTCAGGCACATGAATTTGAGTATACGCACACGCATATACGTATATATGCAGAGCCAAAGAAGCGCGAGAAGAGATACAATGTAAATTATCGATTCGCTATCAGGCGTGGCGCGCATGAACCATCGAGCGAAAATTTATGGCGGGGGTATTATTCAATAAGCCTGCTCTCTGAATTTCTTGGTGAGCCTGCCTGAGATATATGTACACCTGGATTATTTTATTATTTTGAAACGTAAACGTAAACGTAAACATTCGAAGAGCCGATTTGTAGATTCGATATTAAAAGCAATGATACACTATCGATAAATTGAGAAAATTTTAAGATTAAAAGATTTTTTAACGCTAACTTGGATTTACTTTTTTTCATCTTATTATTTAGATTTTTTTATTTAGTTTGTCATTAATTATTGAAAGCCAATACATAGCTGATAATTTTATTAATATGCAATCTTTAACAAATATCAAATGAATTTTATGTGAATTTTATTTAATGACTTATCATTCATAGTTTAGATTTGTATTTCCACATAATGTCATAACAAACATTATTTTTAATATATTATAAACGATAATCTTTTTTTTTCAATTATAGTTATTTATAAAATATCGTACATCTTGCATAATTTATACACAGTTTTTTGTAAGCGTATCGAATTATGTATAACAATTGTGAATAAGAGTACTATTTCCGATAATCAGCTTTACAAAAAAAAAATTATGTATTTCCACGTGTTTTCCACGTGACCTTAATTATTGTAAATAATGAATATATCGAACTCAAAAATTCATATAGAATTTCGTAATAACTTGAAAAAAGTTCAATTTTAAAATAATTATAAAAATAGACCTCTAAAGGTAACAAAAATGTATTTGTCGATAAAGTGATCACAAAATTAAAAAATATCTTTCTTCAAATAATATTTTTCCTTTTTTTCAAACAATCAACAAATTAATTATAAATATTGTATGTTTATAATTAATTTGTTGATTAATTTAAAAAAAAAAATTCGTAATCATTCAAATAGTAAAGCTACCTTTATATAAGATTGATCAAAATAATACAATTTTATTTTTGTAGTTAGGAATATGAAATTTTACTTTTTCCGCGAATGCATAGCTATTATTGTCGTTTAACATATATTGAAAATTTCATTGTTCTTATCGTCTTTCGTTTTACTGCAATTAAGGAAATGAAGACTTTATAGTTAAGGAAGATCAATTTTCTTCTGATTTGCTATTAATCCTCTGTTAATATTGTCGGTATAAATTCCTCTTTTCTAATTTGAATATTTGTCTACGACAATATTTACAAAAAGTAATTTAACATACTTGAAATAATTACCAGCTTTTGTAAATTTATTGGTACATCTAATACGAAAGAAAAATGATATTTTAACACTTAAAAATAAATTACCATAAAAAACCAATTAATTGTACGATTTGATTATTTTGGTAATTAAGTAATGAAGTTAAAAAATCTTAAAATGTTAAAAATATTTTAAAAATTTGTTAAACGTAATAAAAAATTTTATTATCATAATTTGAATTTCTATTGCTTGAAATCAACATAATGAAACGTATTATTTGTTCTAGAGAAAAAGACATTTTTTTATTTTAAGATTATATACCATGAGGAGTTAAGTGAAACTTTTTAAACTAATTCATTTCATCTTGTTTGTTGTTTATCATTTCATAAATTAACTATTTCGAATCGTTAATTATTCATATAATAAACAGTATTTTTTGAATTTTTAATAGCGGGCTATTTGACCTGGTAGATTTTATGCCAAAGAAAGTTTTTCTAACAACAGTAGTAAATTTAATTAGCGAGTGATAATTTTAAAACTGATATATTTTAGTTGTAATTAAATATAAGTACTCAATATTTGAAACAAAACCAACACGATGTGTTGATAAACTAAACGATTAATTAAATTGCAAGAAAACTTGTTGATCTTAGTCATTAGAAACTCATAAATTTTAAAGCTTGTTAGAATTGCAATATGCTAATGTCATTGAATATTGCTCTGAAATTATCTAATAAAGTACAGAATGACATGCATTTATTACATCTCTTATAATATTGTCTTTATTCTATCATAAATTTCTACAATTGATAACTGCGTCAAGCGTGAAAAAAATTATTGAAAAATGCATTTGTGCAAGTTTAATACGCTTTTAAGCTCGATTAAGATTTTAAGATTATTGGGTAATACATTCGAATCTCGCTTTGCATAAATTTCCATTATTTGATATATTACGCCGCCAATCTAATTGTAAATTAAAAATATGCGAACATTAATTAACTTACACTATTATTTGTTAAAGAAGTTTATTTTGTTATTGTAGGCTTCCACTAGTACAAGGTGGCACAATATCATTTTTAGTGCCGACTTTAGCCATTTTAAATTTACCACAATGGAAATGTCCAGATGAATCAATTTTAAATGCTTTAACCCACGAAGATCGAACTGAAATGTGGCAAATTAGAATGAGGGAACTTTCGGGTGCTATTGCCGTCTCTGCACTTTTTCAAGTTATTGTCGGTTATTGCGGTACGTTTTATGCTTAATTCTTTAATCACATTTGATCAATAGCATTTTTATTAATCTATATTTTAAGCTATTAATCGAATCAATTATACAAAAAATACATTTTACTTGCAGGTATCATAGGATACTTGTTAAAATATGTTACTCCCTTAACCATCGTACCTACCGTATCGTTAGTTGGATTATCACTATTTGAAAATGCAGCAGATGCTGCTTCAAAACATTGGGGTATAGCTGCTGGGTATGTCTTAAATCGTGAATGGAAAATTATTTTTCATTGCTTTTTTTCTTAATAATATATTCTGTTTTTTAGAACTATTATAATGTTAACTCTTTATTCACAAATTTTGGTTAACGTGAATGTTCCTGTGATAATCTATAAAAAAGGCCAAGGATTTCGCGTAATATGGTTTGCTCTATTTAAGCTCTTTCCAGTGAGTAAAATATTTTCTTTTTTATCCGTTATATTATATCAATTCAAATAAATAATTAAAAAACTAAATGCCACTGCGTAGTTAAAAATCTAAACTCATTACAGGTTCTACTTACCATAGTTGTCATGTGGATAATCTGTGCCATCTTGACGGTTACCGATGCGTTACCACCAGGCCATCCAGGAAGAGCGGACACAAAAATAAAAATTATCAGCGATTCGCCTTGGTTTAGGGTACCTTATCCTGGACAATGGGGTGTACCAACTGTTACACTTTCTGGAGTACTTGGTATGCTTGCTGGCGTATTAGCTTGCACAGTTGAGTCCATCAGTTATTATCCAACAACCTCAAGAATGTGCGGTAACTGTCGATGAAATATATTTATTATTAATAATTCGTTAATACGTTACATTTAGTTAATATTTTTACTGTATAATCATGTAATGCATTAAAAAGATTTAAATAATTTAAATTCACGTCGGTGAAATGCTACAAAAAAAAAAAAAAAAAAAAAAAAAAAAAAAAAAAATTTGCATTTCATCGAACTGTTTTAGTATTTCGATTGATTTTTTAACAGTTAAAAATAAATAATGAAAAATTACTTTCACAGGTGCTCCACCACCACCGGTTCATGCTATTAATCGAGGAATCGGCATGGAAGGACTAGGTACATTGTTGGCTGGACTTTGGGGAAGTGGAAATGGTACCAATACTTTTGGAGAGAACGTAGGAACTATAGGTAAAGTGATATTTAATATTATAGAACGTATTAATAATTATGCAAGTTTTATTTGTAATAGTAGTATAACTAAAGATAACAATAATAATATTCAATAGGTGTAACAAAAGTTGGAAGTCGCAGAGTTATACAATGGGCCTGTGTACTTATGATTCTACAAGGAGTAATTAGTAAATTTGGTGCTGTTTTTATTATTATTCCAGAGCCGATTGTAGGCGGAATATTTTGCGTCATGTTTGGCATGATCGCGGCCTTTGGTATGTAAAATATTTAATGAAATTTATGAAGAACATCAATCGATACACATTTAAAATTCATAAAACAAAATTCTGATAAAAAATTATTTTAAATTATTCATAGGTTTTTCCGCCCTTCAATATATTAATTTAAATTCCGCTCGCAATTTGTACATTCTTGGATTTTCCATTTTTTTTCCTATGGTAACGATTTTGTAATTTGTATAAAAACTACTGTAAAATAAATAATTTTGAATAATTATTCTAATACTTACAGGTATTATCTAAATGGATGATAAAACATCCTGAAACTATAAAGACTGGTAATGATGTAGTTGATGGAGTGATCACTGTACTTTTAAGTACAACCATTTTAGTTGGGGGAGTAATAGGTTGTTTTTTGGACAATGTTATACCAGGTAAAAATATTCTAATATTTTAAGAGTAACAATGTTAACAAAGATTTATTAAAATTTTTTTTGAAATATTTTACTTTCATAATTTTTTTTCTTTTCTAAAGAATATAATTATTTTTTATTTTTGTTAATAAAATATAATCTAATGTTTTGAAAAACGTATTTTTCATAATTATATATATATATATATATATATATATTCTTATTCATTATTATTTAAAATTGTAATGTATTAGATTTTGTATAAAAACGTGTGAAATTTCATTATATCTATTTAGTTATTAACCTCAAGAAAGTATGTCGGTAAAATGCAATTAAATCCACATCGGCTTTTAATTAACGCAGATTCCGGTATATCACGAACATTAATTTTAATAGTTTTTAACATAAAAAACAAATTGTCTGCAGGGACGATCGAGGAAAGAGGTTTAGATGCTTGGGCAAAAGAAATGGAATTGAATTTCGACGCTGAGGAGGCTGACAGCGTCGACGATCAAAAAGAGTACGTACCCAACACCTTCGATCTGCCCTTCGGAATGAATTTACTGAGACGGTAAGTGAAGAACAACGATTGCCGCTAAAATCGCCGCAATGACGCTTTTGCAATATAAAAAAAAAAAAAAAAAAAAACAAAGCCGCGCGAATCCAATGCAAAATTAACGCACTTTACGCCGTTCTTACAGATGGAAATGGACGTCGTACTTACCATTTTCGCCGACCTACAAGCCGAGGCCATTTTTGTGCGGACGACGACCGAAGAGCAATTAAAGAGACGCGAAGAAGGCTCTCGTTGTTTTTTGCTGCTGCCGCTGCTGCTTTGCCGCTGTGTTGGTGGCGCAGGAGCTGCAGATCACTAATCGTTGTGACTTTGGCTTATTATTTTTTTTTTTTATGTTTTTAACTCACGTTTTTTCACTGCGTGTTATAATATATTTTACTTGTCAGATTTTTTTATTTGTAAAAAAAACACTCGCAATACACGCTTGTTTTACATAAAACGGTTTAAAACTGGACAAATTTCTGATTCCTTCCTATTCCCTACCGCCATTTCCTTTGCCACTTTGAGTTTCCTTCGTAAGGGGACGCTTGAATCTCTCTATATATCTTTTTTTTCACTTACACTCGCAATGTAATTCCGCCCTATGTTTAAGGGGTTGGTTGTTTTTATAAAGAATGTAAATAGTAACTATTTTAAATAAAAATAAATTTATTTGTAATTATAAAAATCTAAATAATTTTATTCAGTAAAATTATTTACAACGATTAATTGTTTTATAATATTTATTTCATTTTTAAATAACTGTTTAATAATTTTTTTAAATTATTGTTTCTTTTTAATTTTAATTATTTTTCTATTACTTTTCACTGCTAATAATAAATTTATAGAATTATCAGTATGTAATCAGATAATTAATTAAATTTATTTAAAAAAGTTAAATTAATAATGCACTGATTTTAGTATATAAGTACATAAAAAAACACCCTTTATAAAACAAATATATTTTATTGTCGATAATCAATCTAACAAAAATGCTTTTATTTTATTATTTGTAATATTAATTTATGAATAAATTAATATAAAAAAAAAACAAATAAATTTAGAAAATTGCTATATTGTTTAATTAAAATACGATATTAAGTGACTATTAATTAAAATTAAATAATTGTCCTAATCAAATTATATAATTATATATTTTTAAATAAGCGGGTTTTTATGAAATCGATTGTTGTAATGCGATCGTGCAATATCGAGACATCGAGTCAGTACAGTGCAAATCGGGTTGTGCGATAGCGAATTGCGATACTACGGTAAGCGATTTCGCATTTCTATATAAATGCACTACTCTAGAACGTAAGGCTTGAGTTTTCATGGTTAATTATGTGTCATATGTAAACAAGGTTGCGGTTAACTATAAAGACGTTAAAGTTTATAATTATTTTTGTGAATAATATTGTATAAATGAAAAAGAAATAATCATGACTACTTCTGCTGAGGTTGTAACGGTAACGTACTTTATTTATTTAAAAAATTTATTCATTCATATTTTCAATTAAATTCATTTAAAACTTTTTAGGTTATTAATTACACTTGTTTATTATTTAATTATTATTGCACTATTTAAAAATGTTCTTTTAGATTATATTTAATGCAAAATTTTTTATATAATTTACAATTATTTTAAGAAGAATAAATGTTTTTAAAATATTTAAAATATTTATATTTTAGGGAAGAGTTCAAGCTTATTTAATTTTACCACTAGTTCAACGATGCAGAGAACTAGCCACGCTTATTGAAGAATTAAGCACAACTGAATTGCAACATGTCTTTCCAGTACTTATAGATTCTTTATTTGGAATTTCGGATAATATGGGCTGGGGACTTCATACTATCAGTTTAAAAAAATATCCTCAAGAATACGAGGTGCTATGTAATTTTCTAAGTCCACAAGGTCCAATATTTTCTTTGTGTTATAAACTGCTTCCAGATTGTTATTTAAAATACAATTTTCCAATATCATATTTACCTGTAAGTATAGATAGTCCCAAATATATAAAGATAGTATTACATTTCAATGCAAAAGCAATATATTTTTAGTCGAAAATACGACATATGTTAGAAGAAGGGATTATACCACCCTTCTATTCGGATAAACTTCGAGATGAACATGGTACTCGTCTTCCAGCAGTTCTGTCTATGAGTATCCTTTGTCAAACGTATATAAAAAAAATTAAAAATCTATTTCAATGATGCTATGTTAATGTGAAACTGATATTCCATTAATTACATATTATACATTTATTTAATAATTTAATCAATATTTTCTTTAATGCACTGCATATCCTTTTGAGTATTACATCTTTCATTTTGCCTACCACTTGACGAATCCATGGTTGCAAATACAACAGCAAGAGAATGTATGGATAAACTGGGAAACAGTTTATGTTGAACTTGCCAATTGTTATCTTTTTCACTTTTTACCTAGAGATAATTCACCAGTATTGCCTATTATTGGGCCATATGTTAAAAAAACTCCTCCTAGAAAATTAATGCAGTCACCCGACACAAAGAGGTACATTTTTAAACATTTAAATTTTATTTAATAGTTTTTTCTCTAATAAAAAATATTTCGATAACTTGATAGAATGCAAACTACACGCCTTTTGAGAACAACAATATTATCTCCCAATTCAACTAGTCCTAATTCAGGAGTTCCACAACAACAATGTTTGCCTCAGGTTTGGAGAAGCGAAACAATTGTTCAAGTTTTTCTTGATTTTTGGCTCGAGTATACAGAAGAAGAACAATTTTCTCCAAATAGAAGCCCACAGATTAGTGGATCTTTACCACGAAGGGTAAAAAAATTGTATTTCATTAAAGTTAAAAATAAAAAGTTGGTTTCTAAAATAATTATAAAATGGCTTTAAATTAATGATTATACGAAAGTGGTACAAATAATTTTATTATTTAATTATTGCAGCATAGTATACATTCAGGTGAACACATTCGACTTGTTAGAACATTTATTAAAACTTTGCATGAATTTGCAAACAGTGCTATTGGTGACAAAAGTGCTATGGATGAATTAAAAAGGTAAACCTTTTATTTATATTTTTTGTACAAATGCATTTGTTAATTATTAAAATATAATTTAGTAACAGATTGTGATTATTATTTTTTTAGAGTAATTCTTCCATCAGTACAAGGAAAAATATATATTTTTTTAAGAAAAGCCATCCATCATTGGCCACTTGACAGTTCTTTTCGTTTAATTCTAGAAGCTTGGTTGAGTTTTATACAGCCTTGGAGATATGTTCAAGGAGTTGGATACACTAAGTGAGGGTTTTTATTTTTAGATTGTTATTTAATACATATTTTAAAATAATAAATTTTAATTCAATATTTTGCTTTTGTGATTTAAGAAAAATTGAAGAAGAAGAGAGAGGCAAAATTCACGATCCTAATAGGTGGGTGTCATTTGTTGCTAATAATTTACTAGCTTACACAGCAATATTCCAACAGCTGTTGCCACGATTTATGAGAACAGATCTTGTTGCTCCAAAAAATGCGCATATGTTGTTTAGAGTAACAAAGGTATATTTTAATTAAAAATATATTTCAATAAAAATTATTTAATCATTCTTTTTTATAATGTTGCATGTGAAATTCATATTGCAGGTATTTTCTCAGCCGCACATAGCAAAAATATTATTAGAAGTTGAAAATTGCATAGATGATGTAGTAATGACGCGAAATCGTTCAACTAATCAATGGACTGGTATAGTTCGTCAACAAATTCTTGAATTAGAAGGTCCTTCTTATCAATATGTACCTATGTTTTCTCCATCAACACTTTCTCAGGTAATATTTTTATGAATAATTTTATATGAACATTAAAAATAATAAATATTTTATATCCAATAATATAAAGCAATAATTTATATTTTGCAGGTAATATACTTTTTAAGTACAATAAAACAAGCACATTTAACTTCGACAAGCTTGGTTGAAGCTCTGGAGAAAAGAAAAACAGGAAGGCGATTCCTTATGTCTCTTTGGGAATTTTTTCATGGGTATGAGTCCTCAACTGATGATATTAGTTTAGAAGAGCGTAAAAGAGTGCCGGTATTTCTTGCAAACGCCCAGCAACAGCTAATTGATATTTTTCAGGTAAGGCAGATGAAAACTAACATATTAAAATTTTTTTTTAGAACTATTGTGTTTAGTAAAATCTTATGTTTCTGAAAATAATTTATTTTTCAGATAAATATTGAAGAAATTCCTCAATCGGCTATTGTTGCTGATCAGGAATATCATGAAAGTATTTTATCGACATCATTTTGTCATCAATCTCATGTAAGTTATTAATAATATATATAAAATTTTTTTTGTATATTTTCTATTTATATACAAGCCCTGTAATTGAATAAAAATTTTTTTTAAGATGGATTCTAGTTTGGATTCGAGTAGACCAGGAGTTTTTGTGCCTATACAAGACGGTCGGCAAAATTGCCGATATATTGAATATATGGGTGATCCTGAATTACAACCAGTTCGTAGTTATGAAAGCGCATTTCTAGTCAGATTATTTTATCAAACATGTAATTACATCAATACAAAGGTATTGAACATCACTTCTCTAATTTAAATTTGAGCAAAAAATATTTAAAAATAATTTCTTAAAAGCAAATATTTAAAAAAATTTATTCAATCAGATACATTTTACTTAAGATGATTTAGAAAACAAAATTTTTTTCGCGTTATTTGAAGAATTACTTTTTTTTTTTTTGAATTTAGTATCAGCGGGAGCTAGTAGAAGCATATAACAGAGTAGACTTTTTTGGAAGAATTTCGCGACAAATTCTAAAACCACCAACCACAGTTGTACAATTACCAAAACGAACGCTAAATGGATTTTCTTCTGGATATGAAAAGCAATTACCTCCTCATATTAGTCTTCGTTCAGTTGCCAGTTACAACTTTATATCTGGATTAGGGTTTGGAATGTTTTTTTTCTGGCTTTTGGGGTAAGTTTTAATTTAAAAAAAAAAAAATACACATCGTTATTTAATTTTAAAATTTAAATGGTTTATTGAATTTTATTATTTTAGTTACGGAACAGCTGCATTCCTTGCCCTGATATTCTTTGCTTGGATATTCTATGTCTTAATTAAGGCTGTTTGTGAACCGTGGAGTAGCCGAGCTAACGTTAATTCAAGAAGGATTTCACAATCTTTTAATGTTCATTGAAAGTTACGAATTTAACTTTCTTTATACTTCTTTAGATCAAAAGCAACTAATACTTGTTGCGAGCTTATCTGCACACATGTGATCGCATAAAATATTTTTTATTAAAAGACTAAAAGAACATATTTTTGTAAAATAAAAACGATAAAATACATTAAACCTTATATGAAAATTTTATAACTACCTATTGCAATGCTACGCTTAATATTTTTATCAACGGTAAAATTTAACTGTACTTATTATTAATTTACACGATAATATTTTTGTATATTATCGTTTACTTATTGACATAAAAAGTGGATCGGATTTATTAAAATTAATTTTTTAATGAAATTTAATATAAAATACAATTTCATTGTAACGAGATGTAAGAAAAATTTTTGATAAAAAATTATTTTTAAAACAATAATATATGTAAAATAATGTATATTCTTAAAAATGTTTGAAATAAAAACTCTTCCAAAATATCGTTACTAATATCATGTTACTGTTTTATTTATTACAAAAAAAAAAAAAAAAAAAAAACAGTATTTCCATTTTAATGGATAGGCAATTAATCTTTTTTCATTGTTGTAAATTTTTATTTCTTTTTTCTTCGATTGAGTAACAAGATTTGCTGTTATAACGTTTTGAAAAAATTTTCATAGAGGAAGAAAACGTTCAAAGACCTTTTTAACTTTCCATTTTATCCTTCAAACTCTTTTCCAAGATTAACGAGCTAATCGTGAGATAGATTATTTTCTTAGTGGATTTCGTCGGTCATACATATACAAAGGTTATCTTGTTTTTTTTTTTTGTTATGGATCGACGGATTTCTTAGAGACCTTGGTCAGTTCGAGTATTTTCCAAGTCCGAAACTCCGAACTAGAGGCAATTAGTACCTTAACTGCTTGCCGATTCATAGTTGTAATAATAGTTTGTCCTTATGTTATTACATATCTCGATTTAAATAGTTAGATTATTCAAAATATCGTATAAACGTCGGTGTTAATCTTGACATTTAATACAGCTTTCTTTTAAATTAAAATTCATATGTAATTTTAAAAACTCGTAAGGGTATATAATTATTTGAATTTTACTCGTAAAATAAATATTTTTATAGGCACAAAATTTGATAAATATTAAAAACGAACGATTAACTTTATTTAATCAATCACTCGCACTGAAATTTATTTTATCAACTATTCTAGTTATAAAATTTCGCGCTCATCGTCGAGCTTATTAATTTGTATACAAACCATAATTTATTCTCTTAACATATACGTTACGCGCATAAAGAAAAAAAAAAAAAAAAAAAAAAACGCGCGAATATCCGCTTCGGCGACATTATCGTTACTCCGGCACATTACGACGAGCGCAACCGATGTGCCGTGAAAATCGCGCGAGGTGACATAAAGTTATACACGGATTGCACATTGACGCATACCGACCGAGGCATGTTACACTCGTTATTCCTCTTATTGTGATTGCGCGCATTGGTGAAACGCCGCCGGCATCCATACGATTGATTAAATTGGAAGTGCCATACGATCGCGGCTTTCGAAAATTTAACTTCATTCAAATCTGTATACAAGAGGATTTAATGATCAACGACAACGCGCGACGATTAATTCACGGATGCTCGCAATTTTACGTTCAATCCCGGTAAAAATTCAAGGATGAGACATGTGGATGATGATTATTTAGCTGCAAGGATATCGATCTTGATTGCTATTGATCGTCTTTAGCCGTAGAAATCATTGATTGGAAAATTAGAAGGAATTATTTCAATGTAACGTAATGCTTAATACCTTTTAATTTTTTTATGATTATTCATTAAAAGTGAGATCGTGAGCAGGGGGAGGGAAAGAGTCAGTGTATACGAAAGATGAAAAATAAATTTTCGTCGGGTGAAACTAAAATTGCTTCATAAATTCTGCAACGAGTCCTCCGTTCTCGTAAAAAATAGCTCCGAGTGCGATTGACAGTTTTACACGTCGATAACTTGAAAAAAAAATCTTTTATCTATTAGAATCAATCATTAAATTATTAAAGATTTAAAAGTAAATATCCATTGTGATTAATTCAAACTGCAGGTTCGAATAATTAATGTGTGTTTAATAATTTATCGTATTATTAACCCCCCTCCCCCCCACTACGGTTTAATTATTTATAACAGAATTGCATCCAAAGACAATTCATTCTATAAGAGAAAATGTTTAATTTTGTAGTACAGTCTTCGACTTTTCAAAATAATAAATGTTAAATAAGTTAAATTATTTGAATAGAGCATCTTTTAAGAAATAATATTGACGTGTTTATAACAATTAACGTTGATAAACATCGTTATTAATTAGAAAAAAAAAAAGTAATAAACACTTTGTACCTTCACAAATATAGAAAAGATAAATGAAAAAGCTCACAACAGATCCATAAAGAAAGTGAATAAAAGCGCGACACAGAAACTATGCGAAGGCAGAAAAAAAAAAAAAAAAAACAAGACAAAGAGAGAAGATTGTAATACTAGTCGCGTAACAGCTCGCGTTCTTCCCCAGGGCGGCTCGCATTTCTACGAGAGAAAAAAAGGACTCGGAGGGGAGCTGAAAAAAGCCGTGGCATCGCGTATATCAAGACGCACGTGTATATGCGTAATATACGTATATATTACACATGGTCCATCAGTCCGTCACCTTTTAATTGGGTTTCACTTCACACGCACATAGTCATCAGATACCTCGGTTTGCGTATTATAGCGTCTCCGACCTTCCTTTCCCCTTCCTTACTTCTTACATGTACGCGTTCTATGTTTTACTTGCTTATGAAATTTATTATCGTATGCCCGAGGAACTCGCTCGCGTTACTTTTGCGACTTTTACTCCGCCCCTCTTCTTCTCCTTCTCCCTTTCTAATACTCGACGTTCTGTTTTTCCAAAACAGCCTCAAGCTCCGCACCGCGAGTGTGTACATCTATAAAGGAAGTTAGAATATATATATATATATATATATATATATATATATATATATATATATATATTCGTATACTATATTGAGTTTCATCAAGAACTTGATAGATAGCGTTTGTGAAAAACTTTTTCATCGATCAGCTTGATTACATAGGGTTTGGGAAGTCGAAAGCGTGAAATAGTCGCGGAGATTAGTTGTCTTTTCGAGAAATTATGAAGAAATTTTTGGAAAATGTTATGATTTTGGGGACAAAGAGGACTGTAAGTGAATGTTAAAGATAAAATTAGTAAAAGTAAAAGTGTTGCAAAATGTAAAAATATGTTATAAAATCTTTACTTTATAATTTTATTTATATTTATGCATAACAATAAAATTTAATTAATTAAATAAGGATAGAAATATTATTCACTCAAAATGAATGATTTTATTTTAATCAAGCTATTAAACTACATTTTTATAGTGAAATATATATATATATATATTTTTTTTCTAATTTTCATTAACATTTTTTATTCTAATTTTCGATCAATTTCACACAGAAATCGAAATTTAATATTAAGTTCTTCGATGGAATAAGATATACAAACATGAGAAAGAAAAGCGGTAAAATATCAAAAAACGGTGGAGGTAAAAAACCGATCGTCGTCGCATGTTCGTAACGATTAAATTTCCAGCGACGTGCCAATAGGCACGTTTCGAACAATTCAAGGTGGAAATTTCGATAAAAATTATTCGTCGAGAAAAAGCTCTTTCAATTAACATTTTATTTGTATTATCATTTTATATATACCTTTGATCGATCAAAGATTATACGTATTAACCTTTTCAATCAAGAAAATTTTAATTTTTATTTGATAATTGCGATATTATTCATTTATTTAAATAAATTAAAAAATTAAATTTTGTTTTTAAATGTTATCAACGCGAATTAATTAATTTAAAAATCGAAAAAACTATTTATTCATTAGTAAGATTAGCTTTAATTAAGAAAGAGAAACGCACGATCGTATTTTAAAAGTTGAAGACCGTAAAAATTCGAAAATGATTTAGTTTATAAATAAAATAACCCGCTAATATAATCGACGATAAGTTAACAAACTTTAAAATAGCAATCGACACTCGTAAAATGTTGCGTAAAGATATATAACATTCACCGTCAATATATCAACAAACGGGTGAAAAATACATGTGTGACCGAAGAAAGGAATATCGTTCGTAATCATTTTATCATTTTATTTTGCATTCCATGCTGTATATACGTTATTTTTTCTCTTTCTACGTTCAAACTGTCGCTATTTAACTCATTTAACTTGCCCTTGTATCTCTACCTAAATACGCAAAGACATTTATCGAGCTAATCGAAAAAGTGACCAGATCTGATATTTAAAAAACAAAATAATATAAAAAAAAAAAAAAAAACAAAACCAAAAAAAAAACAAAATAAAAAATGTACCGCTTTATCAGAGTTGTGAATTAAGATAAACGGTGAATATTTCAATGAAAATGCCGGATTATCTAGAATCAGATGCCTGATTAATGCTTCCCTCCTCCTTGAAATTAAAAAAAAAAACAACGGCGACTCTCTCGTACGAGTCATTGTTTGAAATAGTATCTTACGGCATCTTACGATGATTTTGATAGATTAAAATTACTTAATAATAGCACACGATAGTGTAAAAAAACTAAAAATAAATAAACAAGAATAAGAATGTAAAAAAAAAAAAAAAAAAAAAAAAAAAAAAAAAAAAAAAAAAAAAAAAAATCGATGTAAAACTTGAATTTTTCATAATAGATATTGCGATAGGAAAGTTAAACTTGGCCTTCGAAAGGTTAAAATTCAGACCTAATTACAATGTCACCGTTTTTCCCGGTATCCTCTCTTATTCTTTCTACTCTACCTCTCTACCTTCTCCCTCTCGACATCGTGTTCCACTTCACGCAGTCTCGTGTGCGCGAGACTACGTATGTACATATGTATATATGTATATAACACGTACATAATATACTCGGCTCGCGAGCACGTCGTTACACACTCGAGTCAGGCGATCGTCTACGCCGCCTACCTTTTTCCGGACTCCTTCGCTTGCATTAGCCGTATTAAGTCATTAGGAGTACGTACGCGTGTGCGTGTGTCTGTGTATACACGAGAAAAATACGATGGGCGTGTTTACACGTACATACGTCGGGCGTTTTGTAACGCACCGAGGACGTGACTCGTCGCATATATGGTAGACTGTGTCTTCGTTGAACGCGTATACGTGTTAAAGGGTTTTGCGATAAAGGACCAGCGGTTGTTTTATTCCTTTATCCATTGGTAAAGAATGACCATCCAATCTAGCAAACGTCGCTGTTGGATTTTGGAAGAAAAGATTTTTCCATTTCGCTAGCGTATATTGATATTTTATCATATGGAAAAAATGATGATCGACTTAGCAAGAGTGATGATTTTGCAAAAGATTTGATTAATTACGCAAATTCTCTTTCTGAATACGAATAAAAACCAAAGATTTTATAAAGCCGTTGACACTTTTAAAAACACGGTATAATTTGTGTCAACTTTATGCTTTTTTTTTTTTTTTTTTTTTTTTTTTTTTTTTTTTTTTTTTTTTTTTTTGTTATTTCGAAAGATACGGAACATGAATGGTAACGATCTTTCTTTCAATAAAAATTAATGGATTTGTGATATGATTGGCATTTGTAATATGCGCGCATTGACGCGTAAACAAAGCCGTTACTCCAGTATTTTTATTAAAGATAACGCTGAAAGAGAATGACGAAATATCATCACGATCGAATGAGCAAAAAATATCAAGTATTATTAGTATAGTCTTGTTGTCAAAATATTGCACATTGATTGCTATTGAAAGAAATTTTAATAACATAATTCATAAATGCCATCGAGCGAAATTTTGTTTACATTATCAGTAAGCGACTCTTCTCGGTTAAAATTCGATCCTTCAAGAATTGCGCGCGCGAGGACGTCGGAAATGGACGTCGTCGTGATTGTGTCAATGGTGATTGAAAAAAAAAGTCGGAAACGTCGATTGTCGAAGTACACGAACATGTGTATACATATAAATGCCACACGCGTCCAAAGAGACGCGTTAGTGGAGCAAAGCTAGTATGTACGCACACACACATATATATATATATATATGTATATGTATATATACATATTGCATATAGATAGTCGAGGCATTCATCCGCGCGAGCATAATCGCAATTATAGCCTTTATGCAATTTCAAACGCTCCGTTATGTGCCTGTTAGGGACAATAAGTCCAACTGAATTACCTCGAATAAGCTTGTTCAGAGCTCGTTAAAATGAATGTAACGGGGATTTAAGTTCCGCGAGCGTTTAAAAAAAAACTCGCGATGCGCCCGCGCGTGTATACATACACACGTCCATTTTAATAAATTGACTATTCCCGATAAACTTGTACTTAGCGTATTATTGAATAAAAAGTTTATGCTCGAGAACATCTTTTATCTTTATCCGTGCGCGTTTATTATCTGTAGGAAATTTTATTTTTATTTAATTTTGTTTATTATTTTAAAGCATTTTGAAATATGTTCAGGACTTACCAGTCGCCGCCGATACGTTTAAATTAAATAAATTAAATCGATTGTATCAATTTCTTTAATCGATGTGTTTCTCAATCGTTCATTCATAATATTGTATAATAAATAAGCTCGTTTACCTTAAACTTTTTAAACCTCGTCCTCGTCACACATTACATCCCCGCAAAAGGCTCGGATTAATTTTCTCACCGCGTTGTAAATTCTAATTTGCGTACTTTTCATCATATAATCACTGGCACACTAGCTTCATCGTTTGCCCGGCGACGGTACTTTATAATATTTCTCCTTCTTCTTTCTTTTTTTATTCATATTTTATTTTCTCTTTTCTTTGTGTAATGAAAACTCTCGCAAGCTCGCGAGATTAAATCAAGGCTTGCGAGCATCGTGAAAATCGCAATTTTGAGCAGACCTCGATTTACGTTTACGTTTATGTACATATATATGTAAAGCGCGACGCGTTTGAGAGATATCGAAACTGTCTAGAAAATTCATTCGGATTGTTTGACTATGATTCAAGTGAACGTTTTTTTTTCTCTTTTTTTTTTTTTCTCTCTATCGACAGCCTAATTTTGTTAAGCTTATGGGTTGAAGATTTTTTTGAAATATATAGTACAGTTAAAATTAATAATTTAATCGAATAATAAAACTTAATCTTAATTTTTTATCTCTTTCAATTATTTTAAATTCTTCTAATCATAAATTTTATAAACTCATTTTGCGGGCCAATAATTCAATATACTCTTAGATAAACATCACTCGCGTGGGATTATGCTTGTACTATATATTTAAAATCAAAACAGACACGAGATAACTCGAAAAGATACACGCTATAAGCGTAAGTATACAAGCGTATAATACAGCTTAAACGACCAATAATAACTTGACTTATCTATAATTAACCAATAATAACTTATCTACATTCGCAATATCGAAAGCTCTTGTATGGAGTATCGATAAGGCGCCTGATAAATAAACATACGACTAATAGTTTTCGTTTCGATTTACCTTTATTTTTATTTCCGTTTGCACGCAAGACTATACCATCCTTCGCTCGGATAATTAATTTTCCAATGTTTAAAGCGATAATTAGCCTTTATTGCGAACGTAATACGTGCCCGCGTTAATTGATGAAAGAGGCGAGGTGATGATGGGTAGTCTCTCGTAGAAAATAAAAAGGTCGATTGTGAATAGAGTTTAGCAGTCTCGTGTAAATCTTTAAACTTTCTTTTCATGTTAAACCTTTTAAATGTTTAATTTCGTTTTGAAAAATTTTCTGTCTTTAATTATTATTTAACGAAGACGAACGAATCAATCAACGAAGATACGGTTCAATTTTTAGGCTGTAAAATTATGACCAACAATTTATGTCATTTGGTTGTTAAGAAACAAAATTTATCATTTCGTTGACGAGCGTAATCGACATAAACAGTTAATGGGTTAAATTAAAAACTTCTACAAAAATAGTTCGACGTACGTATACAACTATCAAAACAAACAAGAACACATGAATCTATCGATTAATCGTGAAAATTTCGTCGCACGAAATTGCATAATTCATCGGGTCGGGCGTTGAGCAAGAGCTTCGACGAAAAAATAAAGAGCATCGAATCTTATTATCGTACAAGTTATTCCAAGTATTCGTTATCGAGAATAAAAAAGCTCGCATCTCGCGTCTCAATAACACCGAAGCGTCGCTAAAACATTTTATCAGCTTTCTTCGCTAACTATTAAGCGTAAATTATCGAAATCGACTTTACTTAGTTTTTATATACATGTATAAAGACCATATACTCGTACAGCGTTGCTCAATTTAAAGGCCGTCGAGTTTACGGATTATGTTTTTGTTCGGTAGATTTGTTCAATTGAATGCTACTTAAAGTAGCATATTCGTTTTTCGTTTCAACGAAAAATTTATCGTATATGGAATGTAACAAAAAGAATACTTGTGACGTTAAAATTTTTCAACGAATTGTATTGAATTTCGATGAAAATTTTATAAACAATTATAAATAATAAATCAATCATGATTATTTTTGAATAATTTTATCGAGAAATAATCAAAATATTAATTAATATTCATGAGATAGGACAACAGTTCGATGGAATTTATTTAAAGTTCCTTTAACGCTTAAAATTAAACTCTTTGATTATTTTAGAATAATATTGCAATGAAATATCTTTTAAAATTAACATTTTTAAACGATTGTTACAGTAATTAAAATATAACGAATGAAAAATATTGTTTTTCAAATTAAATACTTTTACAATATAAAATATTTCAAAATTATGAAAAAACAATAATTTTCAAAGCATCGTAGATCGATCGTTCAAAAGTCATTAAGACGAATTATTCTCTCGGTAACTTATAATTAATTAAAATATTTGTACATTCTCTTCTACCTCACTTTTAACTCGATAACGAATGTGTTCTCTCCTCGAATTTATTAAAACTTTGAAACAGCATCGGGTTTACGGAAAGTGAACTGCTCGTGACGTAAGAAAAACTTTTTAGAAAATTTCATGTCAGTAACAGCTGCTAGAGGAACGAATGAAAGAGAGAAAGAGGGAGAGAGAGAGACAGTCAAGTGCGTAAATTTTATCGGTGATGTATGAGATGTGTTACCCTCCAAATCTCTGTTAATGCTTAGCGACCGATGCATGTGTCGGTGCAATCTAACAATTTTTGTAATCTAAAATCTCTACTTTTATGTTATTTTAGTATATCAATAATGAGTTTTGCGAAATTGTCAACTTACCGAATGGATGAGATTACTTATTTAAAAGACTTCGTCCCTCGAAGAATTTATGGAACGGATAGTTTTATCGTTGGGTCCAAAAATATGATAACGTATTTCTTCTTCTTTTTTTTTTTTTTTTTTTTTTTTTTTTTTTATTATAAAATACGACATTGCTGCTGTAAATTTGTTGAAAGATGAGAGTTGAGAAAATATTTTTCGTTTTTACTCCTTTCTATACATAAAAATATGTTAAATCGTTTTAAAATTATTATAAACAGTTAAATAAATGTATGAAAAAAGAATCAATAAATTTAGAGTACATCCTTGGTTGAATAAATTTTTATTAAATAACTACGTTATCAAACATTTTCAAACATCATCAAAAAGAATACTTATCTAATTCAACTTTAAACGCTCGGTAATTTTAAACAATTAAGATAATTAAATCGTCATTGAAAAAATGAAAGCTAAAAAATAGCGAGTAATTTCTTTTCATTTTTGATAAATAATTCAACGTTTCAATTCATTGAAGTAGCCGGTAGCAGTAAATGTTGCTTAATTTGGACGATCGCCTTGTTGCTGTGTGTGCTCTCAAGGACATTGCCAATGGTACCGGCTCTCGTGTCTCTCTTTCCTCGCAATAAACCTTAAATTTTGTTCATACTCGGTAATAGTACGATAAATAATTGTGTTTCATTGATATTCGTCAAAAGAGTATTTTCTTTTTTTCGTTTTAACCATTTAACTTTGAATTTAAGGAATTTTGTTTTTTTTTTTTTTTTTTTTTATTATTTTTTTTTTTTTAATAAAATGAATTAAATTTTAAGATATTTTATCGACAGTTTAAGTACATTTATAATCGTTTGAAACATATTTATAACGAATTTTGAAGCGCAAACGTAATTTTTTCACTCATTCAATCGATTCTTAAACATTTAACAAATACACTGTAAAAAGAATATTTGAGTTTCCGCAAAAATGTTCACCGACTTAAACATCCGGCAATAAAGCGAAAACTAAAAAAAAAAAAGGAAGAAAATAGAATAAAAAGAAAGCTTCACCTAATCCGTAGACCTCTAATTCGAACGAGTCCTCGATAGGCCCGTAACATAATCGTGTTTCTTTGTGGAAATTCCGCAATAACGTACAATTCAGCTAATCAACGAAACTCCTGCCATTGGAAATCGGTAGTGGGCCATTCACCTTTTCTTCATCTCTCTCTCTCTCTCTCTCTCTCTTTCTCTCTCTTTCTTCGTCTTTCTCTTGACGTTTAATCTTTCTTCGTTTTCGTTGGCAATGACGTAAGCCTTCGGCGTGAATCCTACGGGTGGATAGTCGCGCCGCGGTGCAAACTTATCCCACCATCGTCGCCTTCCATATATATATATATATATATGTATATAAATGTGTGTGTGTGTGTGTGTGTGTGTGTGTGTGTCGGCTTCGGAGCCGCGCGTCGCACGAGATATAACCGCCGCGGACAGTCTGTTATGCGCCGCCGTTTCGACTGCGTGGTTTTTTCCCCCCGGGGTGCGTACGTTTAGTGAGTCGATTTAAATTTCCCGCCTTTACATTGCGTGCATCTCTTGGATGTACGTTTCGTCGACGAGGTGCCGGTGTACGATTAAACGTTGATAAAGCGAAAATTTCGTTCGAATTAATCGAGTCGCGTTGAATGGTGATTGTGTTCGCTTTTTTATTTTCTGTTTTTTTCGTTGCTACGTTTTCGAAGAAAGCTGTTGACGGTGTGGAGTTTTGTGTTAAATGTCCGTGAAGCACTTGTGACTCGGGATTTTAACATTTTTTGTACTCGCCACTTGATGAAAAATGTAATTGATTCTAATTGTATGCTATTGTGTAGCGTAACGCTATATGCAATTTTTCTATCCAATTTCGCGGATTTTAAAGGGATGAGAAAAAAAAAAGTAGTTTGAGTTTATGAAAGACGAGACTCCTGGGATGTATAGAGTGCTTATCACAAGAGGAGATTTATCGCGGCCTACATTATTATTTATAGAACACTAAGCATGAGATTATCCGAAAAAAATAAATAAATAAATAAAATAAAATAAAATTTTATCTTTATTTATCTGTAGGGAAATTTAAAGAAAACGCGTTAATCGTGATCCAAAGATCAGATGCGTATGTCATATTCAGTAGAACGAATTGCGCGTTCGTCTATATAAATATGTATACACATATTTTATGGTACAATTGATGTGTTTCTTTTTTCTTTCTTTATTCGTTTCAATCAATTGTAAAAAATTTAGTATATTTTTCATCGAAAATTAATTTGCCGTTGTAACGTTTTGTCGTGAAAATAATATTATTGCGCGATTAAGATTAATTCAATCAGAAAATAATTTTTATATTTAATAAATGCAATGAAATATATACATATATATAACCTTGGAAAAATTAAAACTTGTCATGCAAGGGAATCAATCGAGTCGATAACTATTTTGTTACTAATTCCATCGATTACATATAATAAAAATATATTTATAGAAATAAAACAATTTCTTCAAATCTATTTCAATGATTTTAAGTGAAAAGCTCCTTGTGAATTTCAAAAACACACGCAATTAGCGCAATTAAAAATAATTTTTTAAACGAAATAGGATCTTTTTAATTACGAAAATTTTACAATGCATTAATCGACACAACTTTGTATCTGCCTTTCAATTGCTTTGCATTTTTAAGGGAGTTATTTTTGTAAATTTTATATAAATTAATGAATCAAATTATACAATTAAGATAACAACGCAAAGGTAGTTTTTCAACCTTTGATTTTATGAAAACTTATGATATAATTGACATGGACATTTTAGTTCTCTCGCTTGTCAAGTTTAAGGTTTTTTTTTTTTTTTTTTTTTTTTAATTTAATTCCTAAATATATATAATCATATATATAAATGAAAACGAAATAAATAAATTTAGATTTATTAAATAATAAACATTGCTTAAAATTTAGCTTAAAATTTAACATTTTAATACACGAGATGCTTCAATTAAGATGAAAATATTTTTAAGTGCTTGTTACGGGTCACCTAACAGTTATTCGAATTTTTTTAATACTATTTCGTAAGTCAATCGATGTATCAGAGATTATATTTTCATGCGGCATAGGTAAGATGATTTAGATTTCGAATATTAAGGGCTGTAGATGAAAAAGATTAATATTTTAGGATCATTGCGACAAATGTAGGTAATTAACATTTTTATGAATGTAAAATCTTCAATTTTTTACAATACAACGACATTAAATTTGTATATTTGATTGAAATGAAGGTTCGAATACAAAATAATATAATAATTGATTTTGATTGAGATCAAATCAACATAATACACTTTTCGATTTGGAAAAAGAATTTTCATTTATTTTTTTCTTTTAAGCGAGTAGCAATATTTGTTTTTGAAAATTTTAATATATCAGTGAACTTTAAATAAAACTTTTCAATCAAAGAGCTTCATTGAAAATCAAATATTTATATTTTATTAAACTTCAACGTTATAACCTAACATTTTCATAGAAAATATCTACGATGAACTTAATTTATTATCTAGAGTCGACTGCCATATCCATCCCGAGCGAGAACTAACTTCAACCTTCAAAAATCCAATGGCAACAGTGCGAAACGATTACAAAATACCAAGAGGACACACCGTGTCGTGCCGTGTGCTTAACTCGCGACGATAAAAAGATAAGAGGAAAAAAAAAACATCAGAAAATTGGTAAAAAAGCGCGCGAAATCGAAAGTACATTAGAAAAAGATAAAAAAAAAAAAAAAAAAACGATAGTCGTTTACGCACAAAGAGATCCGAAAAAATTCTGCCGTTTGCGAATGAAAAAAAGCAAATTGCGAAGTGGGATAAACGCATACGGGAAAGACTCCGTGGATTGGAAATAAGAAAGAAGTACGAAATGAGAAAAGATAAGTAAAAGGGGAATATGAATATTTTTCGGTAATGTCCTAAGTGCCATCGCGACGACGATTCATTATTCCCTTGCCCTGTTTAATCAATCTAATCTACGCGCACATTCATACACACACACACACACACACGCGCGCGCGCGTGTGTGCGTTCACACGCATGTAAAAATACAGACATTGTTCTATATATAAATAGGCTAACGTACTCGCATACGTTATTTGTCAACGAATAATTATCGTCGCACGCACTTATCGTACATCTTTTTTTTTTTGTTTTTTTTGTTTTTTTTTTTTTTTTAAGAAGTCTCATATGAACTCTCGTAATTTCTCTTTCGTCGGTATTTATTAGCGCGATATTTTGCATCGACGTGTCTTATCAGTGCGCGTTTAATAGTACGAGTGCGCATATTTTTAACCAAGCGCGCTATCATGTTAGATATACAGAATGGACGCGCGACGATCCGTTAAAGTCCAAGCTTTTTTTTTTTTTTTTTTCAATTTCATTTTCCGCGCTAAAGAAACGGAGATAACGTAGACTTGGAAATAAGGCCAATCGAGATGACGGAAAAACAATGTACCCGCTCAGAATATAACTCTGCGTGGGAAAGGAGAATAGTTGGATTGGGGAAAATCGATCGGATGATCGGTGACTAGAGTATTCGGTTAACCATTTATCGAATGGGAATGCGCGACTATTCGGTTTGCTCAAACGGGATTTGTTACATAGAAATGGACAGTTAAACCGAATGAAATACGCGCGGTTTCCTTCCCCTCTTTTTCTTCAATATACGTTTTTACGTCGTATAGTGAATGTTCGTTGAATCTGTATTTCATGGAATTTCATACGTAACACATTACATTAGTATGTTTTGTGTATCCTAATGCTTTAAATAACGAAAATTTATTAAAAATGATTAGTTAAAACCATAAAGAGTACTGTAATGAAATTATTATTAAAATATACGGAAATATCGTGACTTTACGTTTTGATAACAGCACGCTATAAATAATCAAATTAATTTTTCTTTTTTAATTAGTCACATTTATCACTTAATTTTTATTTTTATATCACTAAAAAAAAAAAAAAAAAAAAAAAAAAAGACGGGATATTAAAAAGCTTTTGTTGACAATCGATAATCATTACTACGAGTATTTTAAAATTTATATAAAAAAAAATCTAATCAAAATACACTGATATTCGCCACGGAAATTTTACACGTAATTTAAGTTTGTTTTAAAAAAAGTCTTAAAAAGTATCTAGTAAATCTTACTTTAGATTGAATAACGAAGTAAACTTTTAAGTAACCTTAACTCAACTTAAATCTAGAGCGCGAGAAATATGTAAATTTTACCAAAGATTTTTTTACGCAAATTTTGTGTGTGTATATCAGCTGTTTTATATTAGCGTCTGTATTTTCTTTTTTTTTCTTACCCTTTCGCTTAACTCTTTCTAAATTATCCGTTTTGTTTGTTAATAAATTAATTTGTTAATTGCGTCAATAATTTAACAAAAGCTTTTAGCGACTTTTTTACAAGACCAATAAGTATATAAATTTTATGCTTGGATGAAAACGTAAATTTAAATTGATCATTGTATTTAATTTTATTTTAAAAATTTATTCGGCACTCGAAGTTTTTTTTACGGCCTATCAAACGTTACTTTGTAAAAGCTTCGAAAACATTATATTAAAAAGTATTTAATTTTATTAAAAAATGTTAATATTATCATTGGTTGTTGAATAAAAATTCGATAAAATCATTATTTTTAAATATTTAAAAACGTTTGAGTGAGCACTGTAAAAATAATTTAACAAATTAAAGTTCAAATTAACGGCATTATTAAATTGCCGTTCCTCGCGTATATCCGAGCGAGTTTTTTCATTTTTTTCATTTTTTTTTTTTTTTTTTTTTTTTAAATTAAACGCGTACATTTACTGTCATTGTTAATTGCTAATTTAAAATCAACGATTCGCGGATTATTTGTTTAAAAGTATTGTTGTCGTTAAAGCGTACATAATTTATTAAAAATAATCCTCGACAATCGCTATTTATTATTAAAATAAACGTATAAACTTACAAACGTTTTCAATTAAAAGAACAACGATTCGTGCTTCAATACAGACGATAATATATAAATGCATCCTGCTTTCGTAAACAATTTTTTTTTTTTTTTTACATCCCTGAAACGGTATTTTTTATCTCTCGCGCACGAAGTTAGGAAACAAAGTAAAATGAAAAAAAAAAAAAAAAAAACAACAATTTATTATTATTTTTCCTCGTTTTCAGTAGAAATGCAAAAATGTAAAAAGTTATTACGGTCTTTTGATAAGTGCGATGTAGTTATACGTACAAGAGGATGTCGTACTATATATCTAATCACGCGGAAATCACGGTACGTTAGCCGTGAATTATGATATGATACTATTTATGTTTAAAATTGTTTAAAGGGAAACGCACATTTAAAAAATAATTTTATCATTAGATAGTTAATAGAATTTAATAACCTCAAGTTCGTAAAATTTGTTATTAAATTATTAGTATCGATAATTTTTTTATTTACCTTTTATACCGTTTTTATGCACAATAATTCATGATGCTTACATTTCACGTGGTTAAATAGAAAATTCTTTAATCTTTTATAAATATAGATATTTCTTCATTAATTTCATTCGTAACGAAGTATGATTTTAAAAGCTTAAAAAATTTATCATGAAGCTGAATCAAAAAGTTTTGAAAGGAAAAGTTTTTATCCCTTGCACCAACGAATCTTAAAGTTTCACCTTTTCTATGATTAATAATAGGAATGATAGCTTTACGAAAAAAAGTTAAGTTGAAATAAAAGTTTTACTTAAAGATTTTGGATAAGGCAACATTATTAATTCGTGAAATTTATGCGCGCGCGCGCATTTTTTAATTGAAGTAAAATCCAAATAACAAAATAATATTTTTATAGTTTTAATTAAGCTCGGTATATTTAAAATAAATCCTAAACATACCAATCTCCTTCTCTCGCGTTACAAAGAAACAAAAAAAAAAAAAAAAAAAAAAAAATGCACGCGACAAAAGAAACGAGGACAAAAAGGGAGGATAACAAAAATAATCCGTAACCTTCTAAGCTGAAAAGGAAACAAGAAACATACATATACGGATGGTGAAATAAAAAAAGTAAAAAGAAAAAACATAGAGCTAAAGAGTCAACGCAAACCATAAATACCGACTCGGTATTCCGACAGCGCGCGCGACAACATAATCCTGACGGTGTAGCCAGCCGTCTTCATGGTGCTAGCCGTTCAAAGGTAAATTCTAATGTCAGCCGAAAAAATTCGAGAAGATGCGAGAGAGAAAAACAACGTAGACTCTCGAAGAAAACGTGACTGTATAAATAATTATAAATATGTAGATGTGTTTTCTATACACTTACTGGTGTAAAAGTTCTGGAAAATTGCCGGAGGTTCAATTTTCTTTCTCCCTCGGTTCTTTGTCTTCTTGAAACAGGCGACGAGAGTGGAAAAGCATCGCTCGCACGGACGATAATCTCGCGCGCACGAAGAAAAAGAACGGCGCTCCGCGTAGGTGTGTGTGTGTGTGTGTGTGTATTAAGAGAGATAAGAGGGATCTAGAAAATAGAAAAAAGAGAGAAAGAGGAAAAAAGTGAATGTATAGGAAGTTCAAGGACGAGCGAAGTTAGGTGCGTGGATGGAGTGCATTTCGACGTGGTTTATTTAACGGTTATACTATATATCCTTCCGCCGCTCTTGTGCAAATGTTTGCTTTTGTCCCGTAATCGCGCGAGAGAAGCATCGATAGTATATATATATATATACACGCATATGCGGAATAATTAGGCGAAATAATGGAAAGTTTTTCACTCACTTGCTCGCTCGCTCGTTGCGCATCGCGAGTCGGACGCGCCTTTACGCGAAGAAACGACGAAATGCGAGATTTTATAGATAGAAGTTCGTTGTACCAATTCTATTATTACCGATTTTAGAATAAATGTTGCTTTTAAACTAGTTAATCGAATATTAGCTTGATAGACTGTCTCGCGCTCGAGTAAAGCGCGGAAATATTTATATTAGCTCGACGTCGTTTTTTAATCGACGAACGAAAATTTTCTCAACGGTGATGACTTTATGAACAAAGGATTGATTTTTATCTATAAACATTGGGAATGCTTAAGCTTCAAAGTATTAATCAATTACTAAAGAAACTTGATTAAACAAATAAAATTATTTAGAAGAAACTATAAATAGTAAATTTAAGAAAATGATCATTTTCTTACATTTACTTTATTCGTTGCTATAATATAAATTCGTTATATATTTATTTAATTAAAAACGCAATTTTTTAAAAAATGTAAATTTTTATTTATTTGAAACTATTTATATGTAAAAAAATATTAAGAAAATAAGATATTTCTATAAAAAACTAAAAAATTTTTTTCTATTATCAAATGTACTAGTATATACTTTCCAGATTAATACACATCTGTGTATTACATTTGAATACCACAGAAAGCATATAATATTCACATATGAAAATAGAAAATAATCCGAAGATCAAAGGCCTTCGAGTATAAAATAAATTTTATATCCGTTCGCTTCATTTAGTTTAATTTCCTCTTACGCTATATCTCAAAAGCAGACGCGCACAAGAAGAAAGAAAGAAGTCGGAAAAGCACGCCGACATTCGAGAATAGGAGAAATAAAGGAAAGTTAAAGATAAGGGCAAAGACACGAGCCTCGTCGGCTAATCATAACGAAGGAGTCACGCGCGTTTTAATCGTTCCTTGCGATGGTGGATCGACGGGGGTTGCTGCTCAAATTTTCCGAAGGTCGAGGTATAAACCTCGTGCTGAAAATCACGTAGCGGCTACTACCCGCGACTCAATTCAGAATTATTCGTTTTCGGTAAAAAAACATGGAGATACTGGTGGCGGTATATTCGTTTAAGGAAAACGCTAGAGTCGATCCCTTTTATTTTTCGTTTCTTTCCGAGTTTATCGCGCATTCGACGTGTACATGTACGTACGCTTTGAAATTTTACGAAAGTTTCGTAGACGCTGATCTGATTTATTTTGGATATTATTGTATAAAAAATTTCGTTATAAAGACGGGATATGCGATTGATGTAGCTATACATATGAGAAAATAAATTTGATCAAAAATTTACGTTACTTGTAGTATATTATTGTCAAATGTAAAGGAAAAACGTACGACTTGTCACTATTCACTCTATAACGCTTAATTGTTTGAATAAATAATTTTTATTTAATTCGTTGAATAATACATTATGTACGATTTAAAATAGTTAAACCTTCGGAATAGAAATAGCCGTAAAATATTATCGACACGTTAAACGTGTTTTAAAATTATTTAACGAACAATTTATCGATATTTTCAAGGTTACATAAACTCTTTGATCATTGTTGATGTTAATTAATATTGGAAAAACGTGGAAATTTCAGGATTCCGACTCGCTCGTCAATAACAAACGCGATAAATTCATTTGCGGTTAACCGCACTAAAGTATAAACTATATAAACGTTTAAGTTAAGATTTCGCTTTACAAAATATCGTATTTCGATAAATAATTAAATGTCCACGATGTGAAATATTATATCGAGTCTATTCTCCAACCCGCGACAACATTAACGTATTTTCATCGGCGTTCGGTCAACAGTTACGCGTTAATTTTAAGGCACTCCGGTATATAGAATCGCGGCAGGTTATAAGCAAAGCTGGAAATTACGGTATAGCGACGAGAAAGGCAAAACAGCCCTTGTGGTCAAATTTGAACTTTATAGGGACTTCGAGCTCGTTATGAGCCTAGATGATTAACCTAATAAGCTTCTGGTGTTTTTCACTTTTATTATGCCTTTTACAGATTTTTTTTTTTTTTTTTTTTTTTTTTACTTCAAATGAAACCAATGTATTTATGTAAATAGTTATATTTAAAAAAAAAAAATGGATTTTATCCTTTAATTTTACAAAAGTTTTAAATTTCTTTAAAAAATAAATATAAAAAAAAAAAAAAAATTTAATAAATAACGATTTCAATTTGTTCTCGTCACAACGACGCGTTGTATTACAAATTAATAACGACGATAAATATTTGAAAAATTTGATCTTCAGTCGCAGTAAGAGAATATTATGACGCAATATAAAAAATCATAGAAGCATATCAAATTGAAGAAGAATTGTCTAACCATGCTCGATTTCGCATCAACCGATATATGTACATATATATTCGGCTTCCTCTCAATTTTCCATTCGCGCGCGATGCATCTACACCCTGTGTATATAATAAAAATTATCTGTGCATATAATAAAAATCTAAAATATTTTTCTTCATCCTTATATATCGCAAATTTTTTACCGAATGAAATCATAAAGCGAAAATGAAATTCCAATACATCCGTCGATCTATTTTATTTTTCCCTGCAACCCGTATAACTTTTTATTTACTCGCACGTGTAGACGCAGTTATATCGCGGTACAATAACAACCGCGCTTACATATACCCCCACACATCTTTGTGCGAACAAGTAGCTCGTTTCGTACTTCTCTCTCTCTCTCTCTCACTTTTTCTGTCTCTCTTTTTCTGTCTCTTCTTGTACCCTATAACGTGGAAGAGCTGTTTGAAAATTATACGCAGTCGAAACGTCGATGCGACGTTGAGAATTTACGGGATGTACGTGTCTTGAAAATTTAATCGTCCAGAGTTCCTATTAGCCTCCTACAAGATGCGTTTACGAGCTTTTGCTGCTCGAGAGCTTTTCTTTCTCGTTCTAAATTGCTTTTTTTTCTTTTCCTTTCTCTTTTCGTTTTATAGATCGATTATAATTTTTCGCGTTAATGTGCTTTTAAGCGAAGTTTGTTGGGCTTTTTATTCTCGTGATCGCTGGGCAACTGATCTTTTATGTATGAGGATGAATATAAGTTTGAGGGAGAGTTTAACGTATTTTTAATTTTATGAAAGTAAACGAATCCAAGAGAATACAAATGAAATTTGAAGTTTTATCTTAGCGATTTTTCATATGGATTTTATAAAATAATATTGTTTTTATAATAAATTATTTAATGAATATAATTAATTTTTTTAATTTTTAAAATAAATTATTTCAATAATATAAGCGATTTATTTCAATACTATATAATTTTGGCTCGTTTCCAATTGAATAAGAATGACTTAAAAATCGTCCGACTCTTTAAATAATTTTTAAAAAATATAATTCAAGAAATTTAAAAAATTTATTCTAAACGTAAAAATTATTTAATAATTTTATAATAATAATAATAGGCGCGTGCATAAACTTTCACTACATACGTATCAAATTACAAATCGAAATATAGGCAATTTAAAAAAAGTTAGAATAACAACAAACAAATAATTATTGTTATTAAAACAAATCTTTGCACGTATTTTTCTAACAATACGCCAATTTATGAGTTTAGAAAATTCCGAGCAAAGTAAATTTCTGAAACGATTCACTGCATCTATTTAAAGTTTTTTTAACGTCCGAAAATAAATGTAGAGAGCAAAAAAAAAAAAAAAAAAAAAAAAAAAAAATGTTCCAACGTATCTTTCATTCTTTTCAGAATTAACCAGCCGAGAGCAGCACAAAACCAGTGTCAACTATAAGCCGTCTCTAGCGTAACGCTTAATTCCGTCATCATCGTTCTGCACGTCACTCCCTTTCTCTCTGTCTTAGTCGAAAAGAAAACTCCCTTGGAATTTTCATTGTACAATCATGAGAAATCGTCGCGTCGACGCGATTCCGCAACAAGGTGCCGTCGCTCTTCACCAACCGTCGACGCGTGCATAGCCCAGATAAGGAAAAAATAAAAGGCAGCCTCAAGGGTGGAAAAACAAAGAGAAATTAAATAAAGTAAACTCGCAAAAGTAAAGCAAACTCGAGGAAAATCTCGCGCCGTCTTAGCAGACGAGACAGCAAAGAAAGAGAAAGAGAAAGAAAGAGAG